>KZ807096.1:338263-360485 GCA_000696205.2 Oncopeltus fasciatus
AGGGGAGAGTGAGAGATATATATAGAGCTTTATTTTTGCTACAGTCCATTTACTTGACATTACTTTCAGTTCCTATTGTACTATACATTTTCTACAGTGTTGCCATTTCTACTCAGTAACAGGCAAAAATACTCAAATTTAATCATTTTTCTATCTATAGAAAAACGTTCAGATTTATCTATTTTAATACGATAAAAAGAGGAATAAGGGCACATAAAAATAATAGTAAAACAATAAATATACATACTCTGATACATCAGTTTAGCAATTACTTCACACTAGAGAACCTTACTTGGATAGAAAATATATTGATATCGAAGGTATGTTTATTTTGTAATGCGAAAGTTTCGTAAGCCACCTGCAGGGCTAAAGAAAACTAAAATTCAAACCGGAGGATAAAAAATAAATTCCATACTCATCGTTAACAAATTTAACACATTTTAAATTGTATTTCTCTGTAAAAAAAAATTACTTTAGTTATTAAATGAAATAGTTTATTTAATGAAGCTAGATTATTGTTACAATATGTTGATTTTAATTTAAATTCACTGTGGCACTAACAATACTGCTTCCTCTATGAGTAAAAGTCTGACTCAGCTGCGACTGTCAGAGCAAATTTTCTCGGATATCATTCTAGCCCACACAATAACGGGTCCAGCACCAGGAGAAGGATAAGCAGAAGAAATCCCAACAAAGTTCCCCTGAAAACAGGATACGTGAAGGTGAGGCGAGGGCACTGGTTGGCAAGCAACTCCTGGCAAATCTTAGAACAAGATCCCTTTAGAATGTTCCAGACAGGTTTTCGTAGCATTGTCTATGCGAGTAGTCCTACCATAACACTACACACACAAGGAGAGAACTATGTGATGGTCCCGCCAGATCCCTATCGGACTAAGGCAGCTAGGTGATAAGTGTTAACTACACAGTGCACCAATACAAAATTTATATCGATAATATTTGTAGTAATTGATTCAGTTAATTATTACTAGTTTTAGTTTAGAAGGCCAGTAGAGTCTCATTTTATTATAACTATAAAATGATCAGTTCAATAAACTTGTTCAAAAAATTTAATACAATTTGTGGGAAAAACCTTTGTATATCCGGCCTATAACCCACACTTTGTTGATCAGGTCCTTATGATTTTGTATACTTTTTTCTTCAACGGATTTTTGTGGAAGAAAGGGTAGAGCTAACCCCACCCGAACCTCCTCTGCAAGGTATTTTGCAGATGGGAAGGGATTCTAAGTACGAAGGAAGAATTATTGAAAAGACTTGCCAATGTCATGAGTAACAGTACTTGATCCATTGTTATTTATCGCGCCGTAGAATACATTCTACAAGTTCTCAAGAGAAGCCAATACAAATACATAAAGCACATTTCTTTGCTCTTTGTACATCAAGTACAACTAACACACACAGGCCGTGTGCCTTTTGTTAATTAATCCCTTAACCAAAACTCATTAAGTCCTCTACTGGCAGATTGTTCAGGGCAGAAAGAGCTCGGATTCCAAATTAGATTTTACAGTAGCCCTTTAAGAAGAGTATGCCTCCGTAAAAACGTGGACCTTGTCCATCTACTCCATTCACAGTTAGTCGTACCTGTGACGTGATGTTGGTAGCAAACATCCCGCAGTGAAGTGCAAGCTATGATAACAGGCCGGCGCCGTAATTAAGAGTCAGCCCCTTGTCGGCGACGCTTCTGCAAACACCGGTCGCCACATTCCCAGTGGGACAACACATCCTCCAGAGCTGGAACCTTGCAGAAAACAACGTCCCATCACAATTTCGAGGCAACCAGTTTCGCCTCTTCAGGAGCTTGTACTAGTCTTGCTGCTGTAGAAAGTCCTTTTACGCTCCTGGACAGTTGTTGTGGTTGAGTAAAAATTCATTCAAGCTTCTCTCAAAAAAGAAGTTTCTTCATGAATTCACATATATTACAATAATTAAATCTTCCAAAAAGTATAATAATTCAGTATTAAAATTTTAAACTAGCAGTATAAAAATATTCCGAAATGCCAGATTTTTTCAGACAATAATAATTACTAATTTCTCCGTTTTTTAAATAAATCTAATAACTTTCCATCGACTTATTACATCAAGTGCTTAAGTTTAGTTCTAGTTTTTCACCCACTTGGGGCCTTAAGTAAATACTTAGGTGAATATATTAATCCATTTCTGACTCATTTGCAACATATTTTATCATATTCCATTGAAAGCCATAAACATGAGTAAACTGGTATGTTTTAAATTCAAATTATAGGAAATATGTGTTCACTACACACAAAGCACTAATAACGTTATATAAAAGGTAAGAATAAGAAGACTGTTAACTACTGAAATAATTTTTATGTTTCTTTCATTGATGTTTATTTTATGTGTATGTGTGTATTATATACATATATATCTATATACACACACACCCTTCATAAACTCGGATAACAGATTCATGCAAAATATTAGGAGATTTTAATTAATTATAACAATATTATATGTATTATACGATTTTTAATAATAATTTGTCTAAATCGAAAAAATAGGAGTGAAGGTTTTTTTTTTTCTTCTTTTTTTTCATCTATTGCAATCACAGAAGGTCATTATTGCCTCGAGTTCAATGACTATTCCATGATAAAAATACATATAATTATCTTATAACTAGAATTAATTCTATTCAAATCGTTCATTATAGTAGAAAATACTTTTATTTTATTTATTTTTCTTAATAAGTGTGAAAATAATGTAAGTATTGCAGATATCGCATGTTATTAACTTCTTTATTTATCTGTCACGATTTTTAATATACGTTAATACGATAATAGCACAGCATAAATTATCTAATAGCTAGAAAAGAAAGTAATAATTAAAACTTTGAGTTGGGAGTAACGTTAGGAGTCCGAGAAAACACAACTAAAAGGGATATTTAGGGTCAGGAGGAAGGGGCTATCTACAGGGTTCCATCCCATTTTAAACATCCATGGCTCAGGACAAGCTTTTATGGATTAATAAAAGCTTGAGCAAGGCAGGATTTCAACCCGAACGCCAGGATTGCGAGTCTCGAACGGATCCTATGAGTTAACCTGGTGACCCAAATAAGCTGGCGAGTTTGTATAGTACAGAAAGGTGGTGCTAGGAAGGGGAGGGGGTGAGAAATAAATAAAATTTTAGAGCACATTGTGACGACCCTTGAGAAATTCTAAGACCTCTTAAATAAAAGATATTATGGTCTGGTAGTTTTCATAAATATGTCAAATTGGAATTGTGAATGCTTAAAAATCTAAGTTATTTTATTATTATTATTATTATTATTACTATTATTATTATCAGTAAGAAAATTAGTTAAATTGTTTCCATACTTTGGTGGCTGCAAGCATGGAGGGCAATGACGTCAGCTAGGTGGAGTGAGATGAAACATTTATAATCTCGCTGGAGAGAAGTGAGTTGGGGAGATAGGGTTCCCTTGGGCAGTGTTAAGTTCGGGTAATAATTGAACGGAATTAGCCCCTTCAGTGCCTACCGGCGGCAAACCCGCAACGCCTATCTCCAGACAAATCTGCTTCCTTGCTGCGTTCCCAACTTCTTCCCTGCTCTTCTCCAGACAAATAATGCTCGGAGTCCGTCACGCAGGAGCTGCGTGGGATATAAGCAGATTTCCCATGTTTCATTAAAGGAGGTGGACATGAATAATTTCATCTCACGGACAGTAGAGAGCAAAGAGACTAAAATGTAAGAGCAAGCTGAATCAAACTTGCTTGAAGGAGGGGAGAGTGAGAGAAACGCTTAACCCTACTTCCATTCTTACTATCTTCTTTCTTAAGCAGTTTTGTAGATATATATTATATAAGACAAAAGTAAGAATAATACATTTAGCGCTTATTATAATCTATAATAATTTGTCCCAATTCTGATAATGAGGAGATTTCCACACAGAGTCTATCTCTCATTATCAACTCCATATTACTCGCCTAATCGAATATTAACGAAGTCAACCTAAATTATACAAATAAAAGCTTATATGGTTTTATAATTGAATTTCTTTGAATCGATGAAGATCTGTTACGATGCTCACACTAGTAGCCTGATTTCCTTAAGAGAAATTCGCTAAAGAAGAAGAGATGTTGTTATTAAACAGCTGACTTCGTGAGCCGAAGAGCCAGGGAATACGGGAAAGAAGGCATCAGGGAGACTGACCTTCCCCGAGGCACACACACGTTAGGGGATGTTTTAAATGAGCCCAACCCTGTTCCACCCCCGTACAGAGACAGTAACATACGTACAATGCGTGGTCTTTAACTATATGAAGTGGGGCAGATAGCCCCCCCCCCCCCCCACAGCCGAATCTTTTAAGTGAATAAATAAAATTGTAGCTCACACTCCATCTTCTATCTACTACCTCTAAACTGATTCAAGATTCTTACTAGGCATCTGTTAGGGCCTTCTATCAACAAAGACGATACAAAATCTGTCATACGTAACAAATTGCAACAGAAAAAAAAATCATGCGACTAATCTAGACCAATTCTAACGCACGTTCCGTCAAAAAGTGCTCACCATTCCCTTGAAAAATGTAATACTTTCAGAACAAGAAGGAACACAGGGTACAAAAACAGATAAGACGAAAGTAACTTCATATAAAGAACAAAAATAACAACTAGGAATATTATACGCAAAGATACACTCGAACTTCACTTACCAAGAGGACTTACTTATAAGTGCAAATGTAAGACGCCAAACACAAAAATATAACGCATTAATTTAGCTTGTGAGCAACAGTGATCTATAAGAGCGAATAAATTTCATCTTATGGCATTTCTGACTGGTAATTAATAAAAAATAATTACCCCCCCCCCTAANGCTTCACTGAATTCTTGTCTGAACTGTTATCTATTGACTGTCTCCGCAGCTATATTTTTCTCAAATAATATTTATATACAAATAGAATCTAAATATGTAAAATCCCTGTCTCTACTAAATTAACAATGTTTTGGATTCATGGCATCTTTATTTACCTTAATAGTTGTATGTAATATTTTTTTTTTAAATAAATCTTTATTTATTACATTCTGTTATATAACATCTTGTAATTTGATGACTTAAAATAAATGTACATGTATAAAAATAATATAAATAAAATAAAAGAAAGAAAAAATATAATGAAATAAAAATAAAATTAACAATAAATAAATAATGGTCATCACTGTGCAGGGAGAAGGGGCCCATCGACCCCACTCCCAATAAGTTTAGGCATTAAGGCCCAGGAGGTCGCGAGGCCATCTCCGTTTTAGTCGCCGGGGAGGATTGTGGGGATTGGAAACAGGAAAATTAAACTTAAAAATCCGTGAAAACTGTGGCACGCTGAGCGCTCTGACAGACAGACATACAATCACACATAAGTGACTTTTATTTTAGACATAAAATAGGTAGGATCGAAGAAAGTACAAAATATCAGTCATAAAATAACTTCAATAGCTAAATTTCATCGTAACTGAGTAAAACTATCGAGCATCACTGAAAATGTCTCAAAGTTTTCTCACTCACCAATTTGGCATTGAAATATTTCCTCCGATAGACAATACAGTGTATTGTGTATCTGCACAGTGATTTCACAAGGAATCTGGACACTGGATAGATGCTAACAGCCAAAATTTATTCTATACAAATACATAAGACATTAGGCGTATTGAAAACCAACTATTAGTAACATCAATTGTTTTTAAATACAGTTTTTTTTTTGTATTTAATTTAATAAAAATATTTTCCATAAGCTACTTAGGATAACCTTCCTGAACAAAGCCTATGCAGATGTCCCATATGATTATGTTTCGCGGTCTGGACAAATTTCCATTCTTATCAAACAGGAGCAGTGTAGCAGAGTGGATACTTGGATAGTATTGGATACTTGGTCTAGGGAAGGTAGTCATCGCAAATATGCTTTTCGCTAGGCCATTAAATAAATTTAATTTAATTTAATAATTTATTAATTAAATTCTATGTAATTTATAATGCAAGAATGCAATTTCCTAACATTATGAAATACATAATTGCAACATACTCCTTACATTTTAATTTAACCAAATAGCCTCTGAGAAATCAGTTTGAGAATATTGCTGGCCTGTTGGAAAGTAAGAGATCCGCCTGTATTCGCCAGCTATCGATTCCTGAGCTCCAAATCGATCTATATATCGTCCGTCCTGGCGGGGGGTTCGTTAATGCCCCCCCATCACTCTTATCTATTTCTTCCCTTCCCCTCCACTCGCCCCCCCCCCCATTCATCAACTATTTGCAGGCCCTTCTGCTCTTCCCTTGTTTTCCACCTTATCTGGAGGCTCCTAGCAGGATTTCAGATAAGGAGAGAACGTATCCCCGGATTCCCACCGGCCTTTGTCTGCCGATATCTCCTTCCCAGATTGCGTTTCCACCGCCTGGATACATACGTGTGTGTTTTCAATTTTGCTTACACTTTACAGATAATGGGGCAAGAAATATTCGTTGACCAAGTTAAAATTTATTTTTTTATTTTATTTAAATGGAAGGTGGGTGTCTTCTTCTAATTATTTCCATTTCCTTTTCTTATACGGTTTATAACCTTTTTGCAGCTGTAGTATTCAAGTCGATGCAGCATATATCTTGTCTGGATAGCAAGTTTTTTTTTTTTTTTTAATAAAATCTAGGCACTAAAAATCGTTTTAAACATTACTTAATACTATGAAAAATGAAACTGCATCCTAATAAAAACAATGTTTTTAGTAATTCATCATGGGATTTCAATAATATATGTCATGACTTTTACTTTATCAAATTTATGCAGTCTACAAATTGTAATGCTTATCCTACTTTGTCGTTATTTTTCGTAACAAACTCAAAACAACTAACAAAGTTAACTATATATTCTCTATTGAGATTAAAGGATACTTAATTCTACTTCTATATTTTTTGGTAGAATGGGGACTTATCAACACTTTTATCGATAATTATTATGGGACGATAAAGACTTTGTAAATGAAAAACGCTCTACTCTGAATATGCAAAATTATGCTAAACGACGTGAAATGAATTATTAATATGTAAATAAAGGTTAATAAACAATTTAAAACTTCACCTATTACAATCCGGGTTTATTTTCATTTTTTTTTCGCCAGCTTGTAGAGTTAATGATCGTCTTTGTAAAAAGAACAGGGGATCCAAGAAATATCTTCAAGTACCTATAATTTGAGAATTTTTTTTTCAGAATCGACCAATTTTATTGTTTACAGTTAAAATTTTTGTATATACTTGAGAGGAATTTTTAATTATAAAGTCATTTGAATTCATCATTACCGCATAATTTGAATTATCTAATTTTGAATAAATAATTTTAAATTAGAGAAACACACTAAGTTCGTCGCAATGAGTTGAGTTAACTGGGATTTCTCATATTCATAAGAAATGTATAAAACAGTAAATCACATATTTATTGTTAAAGACTGAAGAAAGTTATATGTGTAAAACGTGAGATCACTAAGGTTGCTGTGGATGATTGGAGGAAGTGCTCATTATTATAGGAACACAGGGAAATGTTATGNTTTTTTTTTTTTTTTTTTTTTTTTTTTTTTTTTTTTTTTTTTTTTTTTTTAACCTCCTACTTAAGCAAAATCAATAGGGTCGAAACTGACAGGCTATCTACCTTGTCCCAAACACCCATCGTAATGTGCAAGCCTTTATTCCACGATGAAGGATTGCCCAGGCTTGGGACAACCTACAGCGGCAGACTCGGAATCCCATAAAGACATTTTTACTTGGCGGGAAAATATATTCTACTCTTCAAAGAGCATTTACAAACTATTTTTAAAAAATTCCACAAAAATATCTTGATAAATTAGTTAATATCTATGTACCTATCCGTACGTTTTTATAAAATATTTTTAATTAACAAGTCTGTAAAAAAATGTAACTCCTTATGTAGAGCTTTTACTCCTCCTTAAATATTTCCTGGTGCTCGTAATGACACAAAGCCTGATGGTAAATAAGATTTAAGACAGGAAAAAGAAAATGTCTAATATGTTTGAAGAGGTGATTGAAAATGTATCCAAAACGTTATACAGCCGTCAGTCATACATCTCTTGTAACTCATAATACAATTACTATATAATAATAATATAGAGACGTGGTGACAAAGAAAATATTACGCCGTCCAGAGAAAATGAATCACTAGATTCTAAAGTTGCAGGTGAAGTTTCAAATTAAAGAGTACACATCTTTATAAAATGTTGTTTAAAAACTATTTAAAATTATTGGTGATGATTTCAAAGTAATGGTGTGTAAAAGGAAATACACAGAATTTAATTTTAAAAAAGTGAAAAAACTTTCACTGGGAAATAAAGGAATGGTGGGAACTAGACAATCATCTCTGAAACAAAGAAAAGTTAGTTTTCAGAACATTTGTCAAGAGGGACTAAACCCCATGTCAACAGATGTAACTGCTTTGTATTTACAGCCATTTCAGGATTTTAACTATTAATGTAACAAATAATACTTACAGCCGGACAGATGAGTCCGAGAATGTCAGATCACAGCCGAAAGCGCTCGCCAGTAAGACGCGAAAGAACGCCAATTACTACAGATTCATATAAGTATATGATTAATTTAACCCTTGGCATCATTGTATAATGTCCTTATGAGACCTCACAGTGACAGAAACCACCTAAATTTCTAGAGGCACCCCAGAGTTCTGCACCGTATGCCCAGATCGGTCGTATTAGTGTTTTATATAGAGTCAGTTTATTCTCTGTTGTGAGCTGTGAGCGCCTATTTATAAGGCTGTATAAGAGTCAGTGGCGTTTGTTGAGTTCTTGTCACTTGATTTTAGTATGTTCATTCCAGTTGAGTCGTGAGTCAAGGTGGAACCCAAGGTAACGGACTGAATCAAGGAGGGGTATAGGGATATTATTAAATGTGACATTATAGGGGGAATCTTTTCTTAGTTGAAAATTTACCTGTATGCATTTGGACTCATTTACTTTAATTATCCATTTACTGCACCACTGCTAAGTAGCATCAAGGTGGTTTTGTAAAATATTGGAAGCGGTTTTGGAATCTGGGTGGGATGTCTTTAGCAAAGAGGGCCAAGAGGGTATTAGGATGGGTGGGCATGCCCGCAATGTACAGGATGAAAAGGATGGGCCCGAGCACACTGCCCTGTGGAACACCCGCTTTCACGGGGAAGTGTTCGGAGTAATCTGATCCTTGCCAGGCCATAAAGAAACTGTTCGAAAGGTACGATTTAAGGATTAAATATATAGTGCTTGGGAATATGTTTTTGGCCTTATACAATAAATCATTATGACATACTCGATCAATAACTTGAGCTACGTCTATAAAGGCATCGAGACAATTTTTTTTTTTCTCAAGAGGAGAGGAAATGAAATAAACAACGCGAAACTCTTGTTGGACAGTAGAATACTGAGATCGTGAGTCAAAGTGATGGTTTGGAAGGATATTTAAGGAATTCATGGTAGGCATCATTCGCTTTTATGTAATTTTCATGTGTGCACACACACACACACACACACACGCACACACGCACGCACGCACACACTAATTAATGTTTTATAAAAAAAACCCATTTAGTCGTCTCAGTACTACGTAATATACCAGTGTTGACTATTTATTAAATAATATCACTTTGCTCTCCCTAACTTTTTCACCTTTTTCGTTGTGAATGGGTTATATTTCAATGAAATAGTAAATCAAATTTCACAAACAAAACAACAACTGTGATCGGAAATTCCCTCTATCTGACATTTGAACTGGAGGTCTTCTCTGGAGCGGTCTGAAGAATGGCGGTTTCTGATTTCTGCGGTTTGGTTGGGCTGTTGAATGGGGCGAAGTGTGTGCGTATTGGAATCCTTGTACCCATTCCACTCTCTGCTAAGGAAATTACCTTTGTACCCTCGTCTTTCCGGCACATGCCAGTGAGGTTTTCAGATGGCTGCCTCTCCTCCACTTCTTCGGTACCCGACAGTCATCCTATTAACGGATTCCCCGTATGGAATTCAAGACATTAACGTTGGTCCCATGACACGACTTCAGATCTTTACCGGTGCGAGTAAGTGGCTGTGTGTGTGTGTTTCTTTCAAAAATGTTCTTTTATAAAAAATATTAATTTATTTATTCATGTTTTTAATTTAACTACAAATTACACTTGCACACACAAGAAAATGAGTGTGTGTAAAATAAATGTATAATAAACCAGTCCCGGAACAGGCCAGGGAATAAATGTGTAAGGGTGAAATTATTTTCGACCTACGGCACACTGGAGAAAGCGAGTGGTCAGCTCACCATTCTGACCGCTTGATTTTTTCCAATTTAATGAAGAATGGTTCCCACTTAGTGCTACCTAGGTGTTCCCTAAGAGTAAAAACCAACCATGCAACCGTACCCTCCGTACATAGTTTACAATTTATCCAACCGACCACCACACGCACTCACCCGATACGTAGCAACTTGTCTGCAGATCGAGTCAGCTATAGCTTATTTGACCAGATTCATCTAGAGTCGTAGAGGGAATGATATTTGTCAGTTGCATGTTAATGCCTCCTGTAGACAACTTTCTACCCGGAAACCCATAGACTTTTGCATAAGTTCGGTTTCAGCACAAATCGTGAGAAACACGATCCAAGGGCGTGGGCGATAATTTCGGCCCAACATGATGGATTTGCCAGGCTACGTACGTAATTCCAGCTGGTTTTGTGTTTTTGTCGCCTCTCAACTCACAGTTTGCCTACAGACGTAAACATTCAATACTTCCAAGTGCCTTCTTATGAATACCCAAAACCATTGAGCACAACATACCAATAATTTATACTTTTGAGATTAACTTTTATTAGATCATTTTCTTGTAAAATAAATTTATTATATCTAAGTGAAATTTAAAATAATAACCCTCCTCAAAATTTGAGTTTGAGAAAGGAATTTCGTCGAATAATTATTTACTGGCTGAAGAAATAAGTGTGAAACATGATTTTCTATAATTTACTTTTTTATAACATTTTAACGGGAAATGCTTAGTAACCTAGTATGCTTAGTAACCTAGCATGCTTAGTAGTCGGCGGACAGTCTAGAGCAAGGTTTAGCAGTAACTTTTACGCTCATTGTTCTCTCCGGTTGGTAAAATTTAAATTTCTTCATTTACTTTTATTATCTGTTTATGCCCCTTATTTTTCTTAGTATCCTTCATTAGAGAAAATCTGTTCATATTACGCTGCCCAATCCTGTTCACATTATCTCTTACACATGTCCCTAGGCAATTGCCGCAATAATAACTGGTCCCGTAGTCTATAGTAGAATTATACTAGAAGGTCCCCGAAGACATATTTTTTTTCCTAATTAATATTAAAGATGACATTTAAGAATGTGACTTGGGCTAATACATATTTTTATAATACAGAAAACAAATTCATAATACATATTTGCAAAAATAATTAATTTTGTTCTGTAAAGCGTTTGAACAGTTCATTATGAAATAGGATGAGCTACAGAAGTAGAGTGGGGAGAGGTATAGAGAAATAAAGTAACGGACTATCGGCAGTTTCATCGCTTTTATTTATGTTAAGAAAAAATTTATGAAATATTATACGTGTAATATGTTATTTTATTGGCCTCTAAACGAGCTGGATTTGAGCTGGGTGTTACCAGATGCACATAAGTAGTCCTGCACAGTAAGAAAACAATGACCCTAAGGACTATCCTCTTTGGTGGAGAAAGAATGCAGAAGGGATTTTTGTGTGTTCCGGCAGCGAAGCCGAAGAGTGTAAATTTGCAACAGCCCTCGATGAATCGAACAGGGAACTCCCTTAAGAGCTTGCAGTGTCTCCGATGTCCTGCGCCGAGAGATCTAAAAGGAGTACGAATGCCTCCAAGCAGAGGGAGAGGAAGGAGATGTTTTCTCGGTAAGGAGGGTAGGAATGCCGAGAGAGAGGGCGGACGTAATCAGTGTGACTGAATAGTAATTGAGAGAGAGGTGGTGGGGGTAGTCACGACTGGGACGGCCACTGACCTCGCGGGGGCGGGCGACACAGAGGGTGCGGCCAAGGGGAGGAAGATCCGACCAATCAGATCTCCGGCTAATTCTGCTACACTCAGCGATAATGGCTAATTTTCTGTCTATTACACCACGTGTGTTTGCGCAACACTGATGGAATTTAAGGAACTGTTTGAATAAACACCAGTTTATTACTTCGGCTTAGATCAAGGTATACGCATCGCGATTAGAAATGAACATGATAACTGATGCTGAAGATGATAAATTATACCAGATGGACTCTGATGATGGAATCTTTGTCTTCCAAAAGCGGTTAATCCAAAGTAAAGCAAAGTACAAAGGACTGCTTGATTCTTTCACCGCCCAATTGATGATCTCCACTTGAAGCAAAATATGAGATGCTGTAAAGGTACACAGGATGACACAATTAATAACATAATAATAATGATAACATCACATAATAATGATAACAATTAAACAGAAATAAATACTTTATTTATTTAATAGCACATTCATATGCTAATAAATAGAAGGAATCCCATTGTGTGGAGGAACTTATTTGGAATATAATAGAAAGTGTATTTTCAAAGGATTGCCCGGAGACATGGAAAAGTGAATTATATCTGGTGTATGATATATGCTACGTCGTTTGTTAGTCGTTTTCTTCAACTGATACCCGAAGGAGAACAATGGAAGGATAAAGTAAGTCCTTATGAACGAATGAATGGGCAGGGAAATGTCACTTGGAGATGTCGAGTCCTACACACGTAAGGTGAGATATTCCAAGGCCCTCTGGACTTGCCCGGTATTCGTTAGAGGAATCTGACAGGGGGATACGGCGAGGACTTGACAGGGCGGGGGGGAAACAGTCCCCTTTGTCCTTTGTCACGGCTACTGACATGGGAGGCATTGATGCTGCAAGCCAACAACTTCCAGAAGTGAGGAATGTTCCACACCTAATGGCTATTGCCACAGCGAACGGGAGGAACCCCCTTGAAACTAGTATAACAATTTTTAGTGCTAACTAACTGTCCCAGCCAGGACTCGAACCTGGATCTCCTGCTATCCGGGCCGGTGCATTTTCCACTTATGCTACCAGGACAAGTCTGATAAGTTATAAAATTACCCGCTTGACAATGTCAGCTCCTCCGAGCATTAGACGATATATTCGTCGGCCTCGGAGGTTAGACTCTCGACACTAGTGCGGGTAATTTAATAACTTATCAGACTTGTCCTGGTAGCATAACTGGTAAATGCACCGGCCTAGATAGCAGGAGATCCAGTTTCGAGTCTTGGCTTGGATTAAACACCACAAAAAAAATTTATGAAATTTAAATAGACTAGTATATTTCATTGTGCCAATAATGACAAAAAAGTTTACTATAATTTAATTGGATAAACCCCTTCTCCCACTTATCCGATTTCAGCCAATAACTACTTCCTTGAACGGGCTGAACTATGAAGGCTGAATGCCTAATTCGATTTCTACCTTTATAAAGAGGGGACCCGCCTGACCTTAGAGATTACATTATTTTGTCATTGGAATCAGGGACTTTAAACATGGCGTCCTCCATATTGGTAGAAAGGATCAAACTACGAAGATAATAGAAAAGAGGGGTGAGGTTGGGTGAACACGAAATCGCATCGGTGATCGACAGGCGGATAAGTAGGGCAGCGGAACTGTGCCGAGTAATAACACACACATTCACTGTTACCTCTCTAGAAGAACTGTGCTGAGTAACAATGTTACCTCTCTAGAAGAACTGTGCTGAGTAACAACACACACATTCACTGTTACCTCTAAAGAAGAACTGTGCTGAGTAACAACACACACATTCACTGTTACCTCTCTAGAAGAACTGTGCTAACTAACAACACACACATTCACTGCTACCTCTCTAGAAGAACTGTGCTGAGTAACAACACACAAGTACACGTTCACTGTAACCTCTCTGGAAGAACTGTGCTGAGTAACAACACACACGTACACGTTCACAATAATTGACCGTACGAGTGTACCGGGCCGAATAACGTTGGGTCTTCTCCTCTCTGGAACTGTATAGGTGAGATAAGGGATCTACAGGTTGAAACCCTATTATAAACACCAATGGCTCAGAGTAAGCTTTTATTTTTTTTAAATTGACTGAGGGGGGTTTAAAGCTGCTACTCTAAGACTGGGAAACCCCCACCACTAGAGATACTTTTATATGCTATGTCAACATCTGGTTTTTTTATTACAATTCTTAAACTGTATCTTGTTTTCAAATTTCTTATCACATGATGTTATCAACGTATATTTTCTTTTTATGTTATTTCTACTTTCAATGAGGATGATTGAAAATATCTTTGCGTATAAACTGCATCAAGTTATCTAACACCGTAATTAATGAATTTTCTTATCTTAACTGTAAATACATATGTGTACTCCAATCCATTTATTAAGTATATATGTTTATCGAAAATAAAGATAATTGAATATATGCAATATTAAATATTAAAAGTAGAGATTTTTTCTTGGGGTCCGGTCAAAGTTGATCCAAAAAAATACATTTAAAAAAATGTATTTTTTACAATCTGCCAACGTTTCGGCTTACATTGTAAACCATCTTCAGGGCTTTCATGAAGCTGAGAGGGGACGTGTTGTCAACTGGATAAAAAGTTCAAGAATGAGGAAGCTAAAACGACGGCAGAAAATAAAAAAATACACATTTTTTAAATTGTATTTTTCGGATTAACTTTGACCGAATCCAAACAAAAATTCTCTGCTAATAATCTCTACTAAAAAAAAACAAAAAAAACTCCATTTGAAATTAATTATCAAATAATATTATGTACGGAGTAAAAGTAATTTTTTCGAATGAAAATAATTGAAAGTGTTTTTAATTCTATTTAGGGTTTCACGGTAGACCCCTATTTCTGATTGTTCCAATCAAAACGGATATTTACAAAAGATATTAATAAAATTACTCATGTCCTATTAGTCACCAAATAGCAAACTTTAATTCTTAACTATTAAAAATAGTTAATAATTTCAAATGTAGAAAAGTTCAGTTATTACTCAATGAGAATTATGATCG
Source organism: Oncopeltus fasciatus (assembly GCA_000696205.2). Lineage (NCBI taxonomy): Eukaryota > Metazoa > Arthropoda > Insecta > Hemiptera > Lygaeidae > Oncopeltus > Oncopeltus fasciatus. Next base: position 353,354 of record KZ807096.1, read on the forward strand.
CGAATAGGGGAGTATCTAGAATCAGGTTAACTCCCCACTAATATCGCAATTGGCAATATTTTGAAATTTTTTTAATTCCTACTCAAATTTTTTTTAATATAGATGTAAATTACGTCCCGTGCATGTTTAAAAATTTTTTTAAATATTTCTGTTTCACTGAACGTAAATAGTTACATGAAATTCGTATTTTTTCGAATATTTTATAATGACTACAGTAACTAATAACTAACTATGAGATATTATTGTAACTTTTCAAAATTAAATAAAAAGCTTGTTTTATAATATTACTCATATATATTTTATGTTTTATTGATATTTTTGTAAATGTTTTGTCAGTATTTGGTGAAATCCCTGAGGATTTATAAACAGGAAGGAGATAGGATTTCACTGGGATTCCTGTTTCCCTTCATCTTCGGCGTTGGGATCCCATCATCGGAGATGAGGTTGGCATCATAAGATGGCCGCGTGTGCGCCGGTCAGCGAACCTATCTCTACCTCTGTCTGAGTGAGGCCCCCGGTATTGACTTTGCCTCTCTCGTGCTGTGTGCTCTCTCTAGACCGAGACCCTACCCCCTCCCCCCCACCGTGTGCCGGTGGCCACATAACCTGCGACCCCTCGGAGGATAACCAGCTGGGCGAAGGTTACACCCTCCCGCCACATCTATCTCTTCCCTCTCGCCGCACCACTCAGGCCCTCAAACAAACCGCCCCCCACCCTTCCATCCTATCCAATCCCCTTGGAAGCTCTACAAAAAGGAAAACAGGTCGCACAGACATTTCAAATTAAATTGAAGCCCGGCTCATAAAGGCTTTCCTGCTCTGCCTTTTTGCCTGTATTCTTAATTATCTACCATTTCCTCTAGTAAATCACCTAATATTCAAGAGGAAGAAAAGCCATTCGTTCGGCAACATTCAGACTTGTCAGCATTCTGAATTACTCCACTAAAAGACTGAAAACTGACAAAGCTGAAACACATACTTTTTATTACTTACTTGTTTATTTTTTTAAAAATGAATACAGGTACAGGAAATATGCAGAAACCAATGCATTTTAATATGCAAGAATTCGCATTTTACTTCCTCAGATTCCACACAGGTGTAGTATCTATATTTTGTTAATTATATTAGTATTTATTTTATTAGTAATTGTTACAGTTTGCTCTTATTTGCTTGTGTTATTGATTTGTCATTATTGTTATACTTTATTAGAATTGTTATTGCATTAGTTTATTATTCCATTTATTTCTTGTAATTTTTATTATTTTAAGATTATTATTTGACTTTAGTCTGTGATGTGAACGGAAACCTTCCTTCCTCGGAATCTCTCCATACATCATTATCGCCCTGATGATGTCTTACAAGTTACGTCGAAACTTTGGCAATAATAGAATAAGAATAATTTACTAATAATTTTGGATTTTTTATTATTGCCATCCTCGCCGAAACCCTGATAAATTTCTCAAACGAAATCTGCTAGTACTGCATCACACACACACATATATATGTACATTATTACTAGTGAAATGTCTACATTGCGATAGACTTTAGAAGATGGCCTCTCTCGCCATTGTTGACCAACACTTAAGCTTCTCCAATGTAAAATCAGCGAAGATAAGTTGTATAACCATTCATATAACCAATGTTAACAGCTCGATTTCCATGTGGAAAATCATTAAAAAAAAAGAAAAAAATAATTGGAAAAAGATGGCATAAATCCCTCTTTGACATTGATTGATTATATTTATTTTTTTCAAAACTATAGCAAATTTCTAAAATTTATAATGAAATGAGACATTCAATTTTTACGACGTCAGCAGATGGCTTCCGTAAGAGACATTCTTTAAATCCCGGTACCAATGTAAATTAGAAGAAAAACCCAAAAGGAGAGGTAGTCTTAATTGTAGTACACTCACAGAAATATAATGTACGTTTCTCCGACATATTCCAGAAGCATTTCTCATTCAGGAACTATGGACAGCATTTATTCTTTATTCGCAAAATAAAATTGACCAACAATATTTCAATACTAATAATTGTTAAACAATATTTAAATAAAAAATCTCAATTCTCTTAAATACATTACAATACTTTCATTATTACTATTGTATTAAATATTAATACAAAAATTATTAATAGACCAATATATGCCTCACAAGATGAAGGCTGCTAAATGATGTTTATTTTTACAGTCTTCTCGGGAAAAGCGATAATGAAAAGTTTACTCACGAGACCCAAATAGCGAATGGAGAAACAAGTGCTTACCTGCAACAAAGAAGAATAGCAAATAAATATATAATCTTAAGATAAGAATGGGGGTAAAAGGAGACCAAAGTTTGAAAGAAACAGGGTATTTCAAATCCGATGAAAGGAAGAAAGATGAAAATTGATCAGATGGTTCCCAACAGTGCTGTCTCCTTCATCACTTTTTTTTATCAATTTTGAAAAACAAGTAATTATAAATTATAATGGAGAGTTTTTTTTTTTTTTCCCAGTCATGGAAATGTGAACTTAGGGACAGGACGTCCTCTCTCATCTTCATAGCCCTGAAGATGGCTTACAATGTAAGCCGAAACGTTGGCAGATAATCCAACTAAATACAATAAAAATACATTTTTTAAATTTGGGTTTTTTGGATTTACCTTGACNTAAACAAGCGACCTCTGTCTCCCCGATCCTCCATTGAAACTACATGGTGTAATGTACTTCGCCCCTAACGAACAACAATAAAACAATTTGCAAACTTCATAATTATAATATTTCGGGATAGGAGGGGCGGAGACAATAGAGTAAGGATGAAAAATAAAAGTGAAAACAGAAAATGCGTAACATTGGCAAATTTCCCATGCTTTATTTAATATGGATGTAGATAAGAAAAAATAACTAAATTTAATTAACAAGACGGAGAGAACAATGAACGCAAAAGGTAGGACCACTAAGTTACGAGAGGTGTAAGCGCTCACACCTCTTAGTTACATTCATGAGACTGTCCCATTTCAATACAAATTAATGCTTTAGAGGGTTGAAACTGAAAATCCATAAATGGTTTCTATAATTAAAAAATATTAAGTCCACCTGACACATGAAATTGCATTCTTAAATGTATTTCTTAATTTTTTTTTTCTATGCCATAGAATACAAATGTTATAAAATTACACTTAACGCCTATTTTGTTAAATAATCTAAAGGGTTTTTGTAACTACCAATGAATATAGAACTATCATACCTTTTGTAATCCGTCTTCATTGGTTTCTGCATAACATCAGACCACGAAGATGGACAATGTCCGAAAGCGCTCGCCAACAGAAGATGGTTTGCAGAAACCAATGAAGACGGATTACCAAAGGTTTGATAGGCCTATTTTGTTTTTCGCTTTTTTCTTATCTAATAATACTAAAGTAATTTAATTTGAAATTTAGATCTCCTGTAAACCTCCTTCCCGATTTTAGGGATTTGCAAACTAATCCTTATATTTACAAAAAGATGCTCAAATACCAAATATAGTTTCATTATTTTTAAAATTATGGACCCTAAATCGGGTATTTTATATAAATATAAAATTTCCAGTGAAGATCCGTTGAAATATTTCAAAGGTCTAGTCATGAAGCCAGACCTGAACAGCTAGATTTTCCTCTGGAAATCAATTCGATACGTGCAGCGAAAAGCCGTCACGCAGGAGGTGCGCAAACTAAGCGGATATCCCATCAAAGAGGGGAGTGAACGTGTTATTTGATCTTGCACCTAAGTTAGGGTTGGGGTAACTTCACTGGCGATGCTTGGGGCACCCCCACCCCACCGCATGTTCAAACTAGGTGGTCTGTCTGTACCCTTCACCCCCCCCCCCCCCCCCCCAACAACCCCTAAGAAAGAGAAGAGAGAGGAGACAAGAGGGAAGGGAAAACTACCAGCTGAGCGATAACATAGATAGGGGAGACACAGCGGTAGAAGAGTACAGGGCATGCTAATAACCTCCCTTCTCCAGGGTGTGCGCGTTCCACAAGTGTGTGTGTGTGTGTGTGTGTTTGCGTGGGGTGGGGAGGGGGTAGGGGGGCACATATAGGGCAACATTAATATTCATTGTGATGCCAGGGGTTGCTCACCCCCCTCCCCACCACTCGTCTGGAAATCCACGGAATTTATATCGCTGATTTGACCACAAAATCTCAACGTCAAATTGCGATCTTGATTTCAATCTGAAATCCCGCACATGAGAAGTTCTTAAGAGTAATAGAGAGTGTATTTACATCAAAATAAATAAATAAAAAATCTACAGTAAAAAATAAAAAATAAATAAAAGAAACGAATACTTTAATTAGTAATTTTTACATTATGTAGTAAGGTAAATTTCAATACTTTTGAAGCAAATATTCTGGAAGTGTATATTTCATAATTCAAAGCATTAGCGAAACTTTTTATTGCAGTCATCATTATGCTAAGAACTAAACGCAATAAAAACATTAGATCAAAAATATGGAAAGCAATTAGAATGAAAAGTAATTCTTCTAGATATTATAATGCTTGAAATCCTTATAAAATTAAAAAGCTGAAAATTCGTATAGAATTTTAATTGAGTGGATTATCAGACAAAAGAAAAAAGAAGTTATGTAAAGCATTGTTCGGTTAGCAATGTAATGGGCTTATGATCGGCAAATGAGAAGATTAAAAACACTTGTAAATATTTCATGAAACTTGCCTAAAATTATCTCCAAATAGTCTTTTTAACTTTCAACATGTGTCGCTATCTACATTTGTAGATGTTTGCTTCGGTCGAAACACCAACATTTTCATCCGAATGCATCTCCAAAATATTCTTAAAAAGTAAATTACGAAAAATAGAAATTATAAACAATTAATGAGAGGGAATAGAATAAACAATCTATTTGTCCCAGCCAGGTCTCGAACCTGGATCTCCTGCTTGCTTCCATTACACCACCGGAGGTGCTTCCTCCGGGACGAGCTAGATAGCTTATTAAATTCCCAACACACTAGCGAGAGCCTAACCTACGAGAAGGACGAATACATCGTCTAAAGCTCGAAGGAGCTGACATTATCTAGCTATTGCTGGCAATTTAATAAGTTATCTAACTCTCCCGGTGGCGTAATTGGAAAACGCGCTTGCCCGGATTGCAGGAGATCCATGTTCGAGCCCTAGCAGGGACAGTTAAATTTTTTATTCTATTCTCTAGCATTTAATCGTTTAAAATTTACAGGGTATAATATACCACAATAAAAAAAATTATATTTTCTTGCCTGAGCAATTTTTCCTCCAATGCAGTTTATATAAATTTTGTAATTTTTGTATAAAAATCAAAAGCTTATTTGAAACCAAAAAAAAAAAAAGAAAAAAAAAATTATCATTATAATTAAAACAGTCTTGCCCAGAAACGAATCCAACCATCTGCAGAAAGAGCAAGATATTTAAAACTATTTTGAAAAAAAAAATTGTAATTAACAGCTAGTCATTAATTACTTATTTATAAACAACCATAAAAGATAAATGATATTGAATGAAGGAAAATGATTTAACTATGTTTTCAGATAAAAATAATTGATTATTATCAGAATATCTAATGCTTCTAAAACTTCCTTAAAAAAAAAAAAAAAAAGAGAGAGAGAGAGAGACTGAATGAGAGAAAACGCTCGACTCATCGCTCTTTTGAGCAGGAAGAAGAGTGAGAGATAAAGATGAGTCTCTCTCTCTCTCTTTCTCTCTCTCACACATTCGGCACCGGGGGGGGGGGGGGGGGGGGGGGGGGGAGATTAAAAATCAATGAGAAGAAAAACAGTGAGAGAAACCATTGACGTACAATGGCAGAGAAACAACACTACAACTATTGTGCTGCTTCTAGATATTGGCTACAACAGATATGGCGACCTTCACAGCTTCCTCGACCTGAGTCTGACCGCTAGCAGCGCTCCTGGTAACCACATGGGGAGATACATTACAACTTGCATTAACTCCAGCCAACACAGTAATCTACTCAATGTACATGGCAGGAGCAGCACCCTCAGTCTGAACATATATGTATCTCCTTCAGGAAGGTGCAGAAACTGTGTCCAAATCTGATGTTTATGTGTAGGGCCTTCTTATCAATAAACAAATCTGTGTTGATTTTGATTGCTCTCAACTACTAAGACCGCTGGAAAAAACATATTTTACTCGAACTAGATACTTAGGTATTAGATGTTGTTTTTTTTTTTTTTAAATGAGTATTTTTTAAATTGTCTGCCAACGTTTCGGCTTACATTGTAAGACATCTTCAGGGCTATATCATGATAGGGGTCGTCAAGTCACAAAGATCCCTCTTAGTTTCATTACTCTTAACTAAATAGTACGCCCATTATAACAATTAGACCTATTTTTAATACTTGACTTGTCAGGAATCCAAAATCCTGTTAGTCTATTGATAATACAGGGGTTCGGTCAAGGTAGATCCAAAAAAAAAAAAGATCCAAAAGCTTTTTTTTTTTAAAGGATTATCTGCCAACGTTTCGGCTTACATTGTAAGCTAGTCATGGAAATGTGAACTTAGGGACATGACGTCCTCTCTTGCCTTCATGATAGACAGTCCTGAAGATGGTTTACAATGTAAGCCGAAACGTTGGCAGATAATCCTCTATTAAAAAATACATCTTTTAAATTTGTATTATTTTTTTTTTTGGATCTACCTTGACCGAACCCCAACTAAAATCATCTAATATAAATTATAATGTAAATTTGAAATAACACTATCTATAATCACCATTTAGGAAATTACTGAGAATGCCCAGTGAGTTTCTTTAGTGTTAATTTTTCGAGGTATTACCATACTTCCATTATGTACAAGCATATAAAGAATTAATAAGATTAAATTAATTAAGAACTCGTCTCATATGTGACTTTCTAGATTTTATATGCATGACTTACAATGAATCTATTTTTTATTGGAGAGAGGTTAGTATTCTCAGAGGCATATCTCATTAATCACATTCTGAGACTTTTGGTGAAATGTACTGATGATGGCTGAGAAGAAGCATACTTTACAAGAACAATTGCATTACAACCTGTGAAGTAAGAATCTAGCAAAGGAAAATAATTAAGAGTGAATAAATAAAATACAAATTTACTTCAAATCCTCCCCTCCCCCCCCCCCCC
>KZ807096.1:385176-402743 GCA_000696205.2 Oncopeltus fasciatus
AGCGATATATTCGTCGGCCTCGGAGGTTGGACTCTCGACACTAGTGCGGGGAATTTAATAACTTATCAGACTTGTCTCGGTAGCATAAGTGGTAAATGCACCGGCCCGGATAGCAGGGGATCCAGGTTCGAGTCCTGGCTGGGACAGTTAGATTTTTTATTCTGTTCCCTTGCACTAAAAATTATATAAAGAATTATATTGGAATTTAGGTATAAATCTATATGGCGAATTTCAACGTAATAGCCAATCCAGCCAATTTCGAATATAACAAAGATGGACGCCTTATGGTGGACAGACATTTCATTTATTATTATTGTATCCCATTTTGGGAAACTACTGTTTTAAACCTTATTATAGGGAGTTATGAATTATATTTAAAAAATTGATTGCAATACTTTCACTTCTATTAAAAAGTAAACTTACTTGATTTCATAATGTAAGATTATGTATTAGATAATATTATATAACATAATATATTATGTATGTAATCAAATTATTATATTTATATTTTTTTTAGTAGCCTGTTGGCCTTTAGATCATTAACGTCGTGATTCGGAACTCTGTTATTATTTTTGGTCAAACCGTTGAACGGTGGATGAATTGATTGGCTGCAATTGTTCGGGAGGGAGGGAAAAAAAAAAAAAAAACTCCAACTCGACTAATTTAATTGAATTTAAAATAGTATTATTAATTTATTTAAAATATCTTCGTTATTGTAAGCGGTACAAAAAATTTGTAAAAATACAACAACATATATTTAGAAAAATATTTAATTGTGTATTTTCTAATGTAGGTCGGGCCCTCTTATTTTTAAAGTATAGACACCAGATATGGCATTTAATCTTTTCAATATAGAATCGAACTTACATAAAATTGAAATCTTATAAGGAGAAGGGGGAGGGATCTGTCTAACAATTTATTAGTTGTTAGACAAATCCCTTCCCTTGTATAACATTTTGACGAAAAACTTGTATTAAGGAAGATATTACGGATTTTACTTTGATGTTTAAGTACCCCATGGAATTTTCCACGGAATGTTGATGCACCTCATCAGGGCGGCAAATGGCAGTCCCTCGGTTCCCCAATCCCTGAGAAGCACGATCAGGTAGCAGACAGGTCACAGGTACACGTGGTCTGGGACACACCACACTCCTCTATGATCTCTTTGACTTTCCCTTCCGGCCGGCTTCAAGAAGCACTATTCCGTACTACAGATGCCTCTAAGGTAAATATCGGGTATGAAGTCATATCAATTCGGGAATCACATAAATGCAGATTGTCATAGTCTTTAAATAATTATATCATATATTAATTATAAATGTATGGTAAATAATATGTACAGTATATATTTATGAGGATATTATAAGGAGACATCTGGGATTTGGTTATTGGAATTTAAAAAAATAAATACTAATTTGTAAACCATAGAGTTTTTAACAATTTTTAGTGCAATGGAACAGAATAAAAAATCGAACTGTCCCAGTCAGGACTCAAACACGTTAGATTTTTTATTCTGTTCCGTTGCACCAAAAATTGTTAAAATTTACTTGGGATTATATACCACAAAAAAAAAAATACAAAGTTTTTATTGTTGCCAACGTTTCGGTCTAAATTTCAGGACTTCATCAGGGCAAATGAGGTTAGGGGGAGAGAGAGATTCCTGCTCTACAGTGACTAAATCATGACTTATTCATGATATGGTTATATGGAATATGAGTCATGATTCAGTTATCCAACAGTAGTTACTCTGTCTCACTCTCCCCATAACCACATTGCCCTGAAGGAGGCCTGAAATTTAGTCCGAAACATTGGTGACTCCTCAACAACTCGGTCTGTTGAGATTCGAGGACGGTGTCTTTGTCGTCCGATGTACTCACTGACCATAAAAAGGAAAAAAATACTGGCATTTTATACACCTGTATTTAATCTGCATTTAGTTATCGAGCAACACAAAGAAAGACTGAAAAATTATTGGATGAAATAATAATTGGTCGATAAGAAAGAACAGCTGAGTTGTCTTCCTGTTACAAACGCCCATGGCACTGGGCAAGCATCTATTTCAAATTAAACACATGTCCCTCGAATCCGCGGCGCCAGACTTGGGATCCAAACCTCTCTTTAAGTATTCCACCCATAATTTTGATTATACAAGTATATTTATTTCAAATTGATTGAATTGTTGACCGTCAAGTTTTATGGTGAGAGGATTGTCGGGAATTCTATCATGGTTGTTGAAGAATTAAAAACTAATTTGTAACCAAAAAAGTTTTTAAATTAGCCTATAAAAACTGTTTTGGTTAGAAATTAGTTTTTAATTATTAAATGTTTTTTTTATTGGGGTTTGGTCAAGTTAGATCCAAAAAATTATAAATTAAAAAAAGTATTTTTTANTCAGACCTCCTGCCCAGCTGATCCCGTGAAATTACACACACCTGAATGGAAATCATGGGTTGAGTGTCTCTCTCAAATGACACGGAAGCCGCGGAATAATGAATGAAGGCATTAATGCCGGCTTATTCCTGCGGTAATGGATGGTTGTCCTGGCTGGAGATCTGTAGCAGATGCCGCTCTGGAGGAGGACTTGTCAGCCCCGGCCATTAGAGGGATACAAATGAATCCTCCAAGGAGAAAGGTCCAGGAATAGACTCTTCTCCCCGCGACTCAAAGAGAAATTTGTCGCCCAAACTCTTCTTCCCCCACTGCCCAATTATGAGGCATCACAAATGTAAAAAGAAAAAACGATAAATTATGTGAGAGGTGTACATAGCAGACAAATCTGGCTTTAAGGAATACACTCTATTTTTAGTGGTGTATTTTCTCTTCGGGCGACGGCAGGTAATGGAATATATTTCGGGCGAAAGATGTGTTATGTTCATCATTATCAGTTCAAGACTAGGTAAAGCTGTACAATCTCTTCAAGGAATAATGTCTCATCTAGGTACATATAAAAACTTGTATATATCTTGGAAATTAGCAATTGAAAGTATTAATGATAAAACGAGAATGTAAAATGGATATAAAACATTCTGCAACCACTATTTGCAGCTGATAAAATGGCAGGTAATGAATGTACGTCTCTGTTTAATGTACATGACATTCCTCTCTAACCTAGGTACCTTATGAATGAATCAGGATTATCGATACTCTTATATGGCATTAGGTCGAATAAATCCTTGCTGCCTTGAAAAGTAGCCTCGAACTATACTCACTCAATTAATATTGATTTGTCACGAAAAAGACTAGTGCATAATGCCATAGCTATGAGAAAGAAAGACGTAATTGGTAGTTGATATGTGACTTTTTTTTTTTTTTAAATTTATTAATTAATTTAAACTGTTGCAAACTTGGAGGTTTTAAAAATAACTTATTTAGGTAGCCATCATAAGTGTACCATAAGAATAACCAAAAAATAAACATAGATAAAAAAGAAGTGTATTTTTACATTAGAACAAACATGTAAATGTACATAGGTTTGGTCAACGGTCAGAGATACGCCAGAAATACGAGTAAGACAAAACAGTTATGTTTACCAAAGGTGTTGAAGGATGTACCAAAGGAAGACTTCCAGCTCCTCTTAAGAGGAATGTGATGCCTGGAAACAATTAGCAATCTGAGGAAACTATAGCTATATCTGTGATGGAGTGTCGCAGGATCCACTCTTCATTATCGTCCAGGACAAGTCCCTCAGATTCTGTGTGTCAGCCATAAACAAAACAGATAAGGCAATCAGACATCAGTCAGGCAACGCAATCTACGTGGCATTGCAACCACAAAGGGTCATTGTTACCTAGAGTTGAATGTCAATTTCATCTTCGAAATACAAATAATAATCTTATAAGCTAGAATTATTTCTATTTCAATCATTTATAGACATAGAAAATACTTTTATGAGTAAGTCCATACTCCACGATGACCTTTAAATCCATTTTGTTAAAGACGTTATTACAACCCGTTTTACTAAATTTCACTCTGGCCTTTCCATGCATCCCAATCCTTTAGCATAAACTCTATCTTGTATTATCCATCATGATAACCCACCACGCCGCCTGAATAGGAAATGTAAATAGTGATTTAGGAGTACTGTCCACTGGGCAGCTTCTCCATCAAGTGGTACAGTGGTGTGAAGTACACACTAATTAGAATTATTTATGTATATTATTGTACCAATTCATTACAAAGTGCGGGACAAGTGGAGAATGTAATAAATAATAAAGTTCTAATTAAGAACAAACTTTCATGAGGACTATGGTTCACTTAAAACTTTTCTTAGTATTCTTTATATATATGAAATATTTAAGTATTGATAATACCGCATGTTTTAATATGGCAATAGCAAAGCATAAATTATCTAGTAGCTAGCAGGAAGTACTTGTTGAAATTTTGGTGATTAAAGTCTGGGGTTCAGCCAAGCTCCCCCCTCCCCCTCCACCACTATTTGGACCATTATTTTCTCAAACTCATAGACTCAATAACTTGGTATCATCAACAAGCAAGAACCTTTCAAAGATATTAAACATGAATAGGATCCAATTAACCATTGATAAGAGAGACAACAACAGAGACAAACAAATCCAGTATTGTCTAATGTTTATCTCGGATTTCTCGCGAGAAATGGCCCGTTTCGAAAATACTAAATATCCTCCATTTATACGAGGAAGCGTAAAAAGTCCTGTTTTTCAATAATGGAATCTGCACCCTTGGATTGACTCCCGCACCCCAATAACGGTCCACGCGACCCCATATCCCGCCAAAGCGAGGGGCTGGATGGACAGATGTCGACACCCTGGAATGAATCCTAGAGTTTATCAGCTGATGTGTGAGTCACATCAGAGAGCCACTTAACTCAACGTAATGTTGTTTTACACGCATCGCACAATCGTAAAAGAAATGTCCTACACATCATCAATAAACTTCATTCATTGATCCATAATTATTGTGGGACTTCCCCTCTTCAATGGTGGCCAAGCGGTACGCCCCTAGCGGAAAAACGTGTAAGCTTTTATAGAAGGTTGCTTGTTTTTACTTAACTAATGGATATCAGTGGCATCTTTCCGCCTCCGTAATGAAAAACGTTTTTCGCAAAAATGTTAAACATAAATAAATAAATAAATCTTGATTACTAAATTTTCCCTACCTATTTTGTTCTGTAAAATTTATACTTTTTAAAATATGTAGATATCACAAATATAGATTTTCCTCTAATATATTTAGAAAATAAAAAAAACACTCGCTTGAGAGTAATCAAGAACAGGCGGGATGAAGAGTACAGTGCAAACACACACACACAAAAAAAATTACATATTGTATTTCTCCCACCTGCTCTTATTTAATATATATATATACATATACACGCACGCGCAAGGCATGCACACAAACTGAAATACAAAATAAAATTTTGAACAGACCATAATTAAAATTTTTAGAGTATGATTCGAGATCATTTTCTGAAAAAAAAACTTTCAAAATGGCGCCTTGGTTCCAGTCTGAAACGCTCGGTTTCCTAGCAGGAAAAGGTTTTGCATTTTCGACAAGACAACGGCCAATTATGTCCATCCACATTTTTTACTTATCACTAACTCTACAGATTAATCTCCTCTTACTACATAAAGTCTATTGAAATATAGGTTATCTCGAAATTCTATTCCTTAATGACTCATTCACCTTAACTGTTGAAAGCAGTTGTTTTCATACACCGCAATTGTGGCGATCTGAATCATCTGTAAGGAATATATCACATGGTTACACCCGATAGGAGAGTAGTAATGGTCAACATCAAAGTCAAAAGCTTGATTCTAGCCATTGAGGCATCAAAGGATTTGGGTAAAACGTCAGTTTCGGGTCAGCTGTTTTTTCCTTTACACGCCCCTGAAAAACGTTACAATAAAACACAAATAATGCGCTACCATGACATTTAAAAAAAAATCGTGTCCTGTTATCAGTGAGAGTCGGTGACTGAATCCTCGGGACGAAGGAATGGCAAGTAACTAGTTTTAGGGGCATTAGCCGGGGACGTTCTGGAGAAAGGCAAGGTGGGGGGTTACCTGGAAGGGTGTCAGCTCCGGGAAAGGCTGGAAGAGGAGCTGACCCAGCAATTCTCCAGGGTACGAGTACCTGGCCTGGACAGAGCTGTAGTACCGTCCGACTCCAGCAGGCGGCCTCGCTGTCTTATGGCCGACATGCCAAAATCCAAAATTGTCTTGTTTTATCCATCATCATTTTAATCGAACCACAACTACTACTTGAATCGTACACAAACAAAAAACCTCTTCCAAAAACTTTCCACTTCCCACTCAAAGACTACCTATCACAAACCGACATAACTTCAAAGTTCTCTTAAGATTATGACTAATTAGTACTAGAGGATACCGTCGGCTTAGAAACCCCGATTTGTAGAGCACCTACAGAAAATTGATAGATGCATATAAAATTCGTGAAGAGCAGATTTCGTTAAATCCCTGATAAAGAAAAATAACGGTTCAGGAATAAGGAAGTCCTAAAGATAGACTAGGAAAAAAAAAAAAAAAAAAAAAAAATCCCTGACTAGACAAAGATCATACTGGTTCATAGCATACGTGAGATATCTCAGTAAAATAGCCACCCAATATCAACACCAGCGAACGTGATTTGGGATAACTGCTACTTATTCTCCGAAAGGGGATATGGTATAATCGGTAGAAAGTTAAATTTTAACAATGATATTTAATATTATTGTCCTGGCCGGGACAGTTAGATTTTTTATTCTGTTCCCTCGCACTAAAAATTATCTGATATTTAATATTAATGAAAAGGAATTATCTGTACAAAATGTGTCACTCGTACTAAAAATAAAATATGGAAAAACCTTCTTTGAAAATATCATAAAACTAAAAGAAGAAAGCAATAAGATTTACTCCATTGGTCAACCTAAGACGCACCATCCATTGATGTTGTAACTATTTCTGGTACGAAAAAAAAAAGAAGTAGGTAATATGTTAATATCAATGATTGGTAGAATCGTAATAGATCATCTTCCGTTGAGTTAACGATGTGCATGTCCATTGCTTTCTTGAATGTAACCAAAGTATATCGGAACAAAATGTATTCTATTTATTATCAATGTCGCTATTATGGCATATTAAAACAATCTGAAAACTCAATAAAGTAAGACCCCCTCATGAAAACTCTCAGTTTGAAGTTGGTTTTTTTTTTCTGTCTAGGTAGGATAGTGTCGGATTTAGTGTGAAATGAAACACCACTGCTCTCAAAACTGTCAACACAACAGCAATTCGTTCCTTTGTCCGCCCTCGGAGCAACCCGCATTAATATAAGTAATTGCCACTAGAAGGAATGAAAGGCTGCAGCAGACACCCTTAGGCAACTTTGAGAAATCCATAACAATCAATAAACGCCAAGAATATTCACAGGGTTATTATAGGACTCATTGTAAACAAACAGTCTATTTCGGAGACCTCTCTGGCTCGGAAATGGGGTTTCTAACCTCCTTGTCCAAAGTGTATCGCATGGTAACCTCATCAGTTCCATTCTACTGCTAACTGTTCACTAAAACATGAAGACCATTGCAGTACAACCAAATACAGTACTGATATACGGCTGGAAATACACTGAAATGTCGTCCACAAAAATCTGGTCAGACACTCACACACCTTAGCAAACGTCCGTGACGTAGTGGCACCGTAAACTAAAAGATTTCCCGTGTTTCATTAAATATGCACATCAAAGACTAATTGGGTCTTAAAGTCGAAAATAACTTTTTGAAGGAAAATTTATAAGAGTGTTATTATCACTACTAATGAATATAGAACTATCATACCTTCTATTATACGTCTTCATTGGTTTCTGCAACCCATACTCCGTTGGCCAACAGAAGATGGTTTGTAGAAACCAATGAAGACGGATTGCAGAAGGTATGATAATTTATAAGAGAGTTGGGAAGAACTATTCTACTTTTATAGTTACATTGTTAAATATTATTTTTATAATCAATTTAATATCATACTTATTGCATTCTTTTTATTATTACTATCCCTAGTATTATAACCAAATTCTTAATTCTACCTTCCCATCAAATCTTTATTATTACCTGTCTATCCTACAAATTTCAGAGAATGTTAGAAAACTACAAATAACTTTTTACTTCACTAAAAACAGATATAGTGTTTTATTTACTCCTCTTTAAGGAAATCCACTAGGACTACACAGCTCCTGCGTGCATTGGTGTAGCTCTCGGAGTCATCACACGATGGCCATGTCTCCAGATTCCTTGTCTCACAGATCAGATGTGAGAAAACACTGGGAGCCAATCAGAAGTGGAAGGAAATCCACTAGGACTACACAGCTCCTGCGTGCATTGGTGTGGCTCTCGGAGTCATCACACGATGGCCATGTCTCCAGTTTCCTTGCCTCACAGATCAGATGTGAGAAAACACTGGGAGCCAATCAGAAGTGGAAGGAAATCCCCAAACAGAATAGAATGGCACCTCACAGCCGATGGGAAAGTGGCGAACACAGCCATATTTCGTCGCTGGAGCCGAGCAAACATAATTCCTTACCTCTTTCATGTAATTACACTGCGCACTAATACAATTTTCAAAATCGAAAACCGAACAGCGCCCCTCTACACTGGTTTTTTTTTTTTTTTAATGTATTATAAGCTCTAAACTGCAATTCTAGCTTCTGAGAAAATTACATTCAGGAAAAAATATGTTTAATAGTAATATAAATGTAAAATACAAAATAGAAATACCACAGCAAGTGAAGCGTTCATTATTTTGGTTGGAACTATCAACAAAAAAATAATTCTTAAGGTTTTTTTTTTTTTNTATTTGGCATAAGTCAAGAAAATAATTTGAAAACTATCTAGTTAAGGTATGAATTAAGCAAACACAACGAGAAGCAAGAGATTAAATATGTAGATTGCGACACTTGTCAAAGGGATGAAATTCCAAAATTGAAGTTGAATTTACTAATCATTTTAAACATTCGTTGCTATTTTAAAATTTGAAGCTATAATTTAATCCTCTTTAGGTAGCTAGGTAAGTTTCCTTAAAAAAGGTTGGTAATGAATCAAATTTTTGAATTTACCATGGCGATTAAGCTCGATTAAGAGAAATTTTAAGAAGGGCACAAACTTTTTTTTTTTTTTTTTTTAATTTTCCAGTGATTTTTAAGAAATTACTTTTTTTTTAAATTCATTTATTTTTGTTTTATTCATCATATTAACTTCAAATTAACTAATTACAAATTCAATATTTTTAAATTAAGACAGAAAAATTATTCAATAAATTTTTGCAACTTTATTTCTACCATATTTACACTGATAAATTTTTTTTTTTTTAATATATATATATTGTTGTTTAAAAATGCAAATTTTAGAAATAAACTTTACAATGAAATACATTTAAAAAATCATTTATTTTTTGAACATATAAAAGCATAAAAAGCCACATTTTTTGTTTCTCTCAAATTTGCACACCTAGTAAGGGTAAATAGTAAAATATAAATAAAAAAAGTAAATATTATCGTCTTCTTAGCGGCATTGATCTACAATTTGAGCTGCAGCACTGCGTTAAGTAATTCCTCAATAAGCCGTAAGTAAGGCAGAGATATATATTTGTAGGACTGAGAGGAAATAAGTAAGGAACGGACGACGACGTTTCCGCTTTGAACTCCATCCTGGCGGAGGTGGAGGGGGGTATTGGTCGAGGCGAGAGTCAGGAGTCAGAGAGACGGGAAATATTGGATTTCTGATGATTCTCGTAGATTGCTGAGGGGGGAGAGCTCCGCTGGGGTCGGTGGGAACGGGGTTTTAGCTGGAGCTCAGCAATACTTGCGAGGAGTAGACAAGGAATAGGAATGGCCCACTCTTCAGGAAGAATGAATATGATTATAATAATAATATGATAAAATGGGGCAAAATATAATACCTATACCAAACAAAGAAATAAATATATATATATGACTGTTTAAGTGAACAAAGACTTTATGAACAATAATAAATATAAATATTAGTCTAACTGATTCCTATATTTTCACTTCTGTACGGAATGCCTTGAACTTGAAATATTCAAATAATATATTAGTACACTCTTTCATTATTCACCATCCATAATTTCTGAAGTTATGCAGACAATCAATTCTCAGGTCTGCTGAGGAGGAGCAGCTGTACCAGGACACGAAAAAGGGATGCACCGACTGTGGGAATCACTCCCACCCAAACACACGCACATTGGAAGTGCACGGGTCAGCATGAGAAGTATGGGTTTCATGCTAGGAGGTTCGACGAGGTGCCACGTAGCAAGTACAAAGAGATACGAGATATGTAGAGGCATTACGTGCCGACGTAACGAGACTCGTAGTCGGAGAAAATGTGCCCGTAAATGCAGAGAGGGAAAAAATAAAGCAAACGCAACATTAATCAGACTGCAAATATTTGAATGGACAACTCTATTTTATTGGAGCTCGCCTCTCTGTTTGTTTAACATGGTTTATTTTTACAACAAACTTTAAGCAGGTTTCACTCCTGCTTCAATCAAGCAATTCCCATTCGTACAAGGAAATTCATTTTGTGAAAATATTTTAACTCTTCACCGATCGTTCAAAAAGAGAAGATAAAAAAATGGTAAGACTAAAATGAGGTCGTTAATAGTTTCTCCCTACGACCAGCAATTTTTTAAATAAGGAAACCAAATTTTATATTTGTACTGTCTGCAAACCATTGGACCTTTTAATGAGCGAAGAAGAGGAGTTGGTTGAAGGTTTTTAAATAAAAAACAAATTTTAAAATAATAATATTATTGAATTATAGGAAACAAATGTCATTTTCTAAAACAACGGAATGTAAAACAAGAGACAGTCGCAAACCTCCACCTGGATCTTATGTTCAAGACTTAACATATGAATCAGGTGACACGACGTTCACCCTCGCCTTCATGATAGCCCTGAAGATGGCTTACACTGTAAGCCAAAAAGCTGATGATTATACAATTCAAATTCTTTAAATTGTATTTTTTGTATCAAGCTTGATCAGCTTGACCATAAGCAATCCTAGAAGAAACAGTGTAACGCTTGTACACGTCTATAAAATGCTTGTACAAGTCTATGTCTAGACTTAATCTCTTGTGCTGAATAAGAGTCAACAATACGGGAGTGAATGGCTCACACAACTTCCACTCCGCAAATATAGTTATTGGCTGTTTGTAAGAGGGGAGAGAGGGAAGGAGGGAGAGGAGAGTGAGAGGAGTATGGAGGGGTTCAATACATATGTAAATGTTGAAAAGTAGACAATGGGTGTGATTATTGTTCATGAAATATGTTTAAAAAAACTTTACTACTGTTTGTAAAATTACTTGTTATATAAAAGTAGATTTCTTAAAAATGACAATGCATGGCATAAATTTTCAAAGCTTAAAAAATAATTTGGAAACGCTATAAGAAATGTACAAATACGGCATTTTTAACAACCCTGTTTGACAGATAACCGCATAAGAATTTGGTTAAAATTCAACAGCAGTGGATTTAAAACTCAAATTTGGATTACTGCCCGATTGGTACTCAATACCCAAAATAAGTAAAAATACTCTCCTATTTGAAGGACGAGAGGGGGGAGGGTTCTACGTAACAAATCTGTGACTAAAGGCGGCCTTAAATTATTAATCTGCGCATCGGAAGACGTACCTAACACAATTGGAAGGGGGGGGGGGGATTAAGTGGTGTACTGTTCTAGTTCTCAACGCTGAAGGGACAATTTACACCCCTACATGACCCCTCCCCTCCCCCAATTTAACTTTACTTTCTACGGCAATAGTAGTCAGCGGAATCTGTATTATAGAAAATTATATTGTTTTCAACCTTAAATAAGATATGCATATTTTCTATATAAAAAAAAATTATAATAAAATAAATGGCGAGTAATAATCCCCATTCTCAAAATGTTGGAGGCGTTCACATGTAGATGAGAACTTAAGAGTTAAGAGCTCCTGGGGATAACCCATTAGGGCTGAAAGCTTTCGAGCGACGAAATAAAGAAATTTTTGGGAAAACCAAGTCTTTATTATTTTTCTGTGACCAAAACGAATCCTTCAACCCGTCTGAAACAACATTTTGCTGTTTCTTTAACCCTCCCTCAAACACATACAGATTGTTACCAATAAACAACTCACTTAACGTTAAAAAAAAGAAGCTGTATTTTATATATATAATATTTTGAACGACGATATTTTTCAGCTTTTCTAAAGTAGATTTCGATAAAGATCTTTAAGAATTTATAAAAAAAGCTCTTATATGAGCTACGTGATTGATGATACGAACGGGATTGATTTGATTTCCTTATGGAAAATAAGTTTTTAAAAAGGAGATATCACATAAAACCAGTATATAAGGTAACTGCCTGGACAACGACACTTTTGAGCTCCGCAAATGAAAATATTATTTTGAAAACCTTAAATTCTCTTGTAAATTCCTACATAGAATATAAATAGTGTTAAAAAGCTTGTAACAGAGTTGTTGCTTTGACAAAAGTATGCTTACTGTAATAATACATTTTTTTGCTCTGTCTCTCCTTTCAATTAAAATCACTGTGGAAGGATAATACTATTCAATTTATAAATATTAATTTAGTTGTGGAATATTATCCACATTTAGGGACAGATTGATTTTTTTATTCTATGCCCTCTCATTAATTGTTTAATACTATTCAATGTATATACAAGAAATGCAAGGAAATAGAATTTTAAAAATCTAATTACCTCAACCGGGACGGTAATAATAAGATTTTTTAAATTCTATTCCCTTGCATTTCTAGTATAAAATTAACGTGGGATTAAATGCCACAACTAAAATCAGTATTTATTCAATGTATTAGTTTCCCACAATTCTTCCTAAGGCCAAAGAGAAAGAGGTTATCTACAGGTAGCCAGGATATTCTGAATAATCAATACTCTATGGAAGCTTTTAATTTTCCAAATAAAAAGCTTGACCCAAGCAACTAACTATATACCAAGCTGGAGAGAGATGACAGAAATCCTCCTCATGACTTGTGACGTCACCCCATGTTCATTAGACAGTGATCGTTGAACGCCACGTTTCAGAACTATTCATCCGAGCGAGACGAGACGAAGTGGAACTCTCTCCGAGCAGGGCTTTATTTATTGACGTAGAGCCTGGTTGATGAGTTCTCAACTTCAGTAGACGCTTTGGAATTGAAAACTCACCAGAATTAAATGGGATGTTTGAAAAGGAAAATGTCGGGAAGCGGACAATCAGACAAATTGCAGGAGGAGAGTGCGCGAAGGGAAAGTGAGGAGCTAGGAGGGGCGATTGCGAAAATCCATTTAGATAAAGGCGCCTCCATGTCTGCCCAGCGGCTCTTCTAATTACGGTGGCGTGTCGCCGGCGGATGTGGCACACCTACCGGTGACCTCCGCCAGACCACCAGCTAGAAGTACCAGTACAAACACCAACGCGGAAATTGATGGATTTTACTAGGTACGATCACACAATCCGGGAAAAGATACTCAAAACCTTGGTTCGGTCCAATCGCTGAAGAAGGGACTTCAAAGTTATATTCTTAAATGTACTTCAGAGAAAGCGTTTTTCAAAAAATATTATATAGGGTGTCCCAACATTAATGCAGGTTTGATAGAATTTAATAGAAAACAAAATTTATAGTCTTTTTATTGTTTTTTTTTTTGGTTTTTTTTTTTTTTTAATGAATCATGATATACATAGGATAGGGTTATTTATGGAATAACATATCGGCAAATGTGTTGGCTACACAGCCCGTGAAACAATTCAATTACAGCATGAGACATTTCCAGGTCGTGTACTCTCTCGTTTCGGTGATCAGAATTAGCCCCCTAGATCGTGTAATTTTACACCAGAAGATTTATTTTGATGGGGTTGTTTGAAATCACAGGTCTATGTGATGCCAAAACCACCCGAGTATTAAAGGAGGAGATTCAAAGCTGCACCAACAAAACTCAGCCACATTAATGCGAAATGGCCACGAAAGATTTCGACAGACGGGTACGCATGTGCATGCGAAGCCGTGTAGTCCATATTTCTTTTTGTTTAAACATATTGTAGATTTATATTCATATGGACTGCTATATGTATAACATTTTATTGCATTACATATATGAAAAAAAAAAGAACTTAAAAAATAATTGTTTAAGAAAACGAACCTAAAACTCTCACAATTACACATAATAACTAGCTCGTCTAAGAACTGAATGCAGAATCAGTATCGACATATGCGGGAATAGACAAAAGAAACAACAATTTTGGAAACACTTATGAACCAGTATAAAAACATTTTAAAAAATCTGGTAATAATTGGTTTCCCTTGAATATTCTAACAGAATAGTAATAATTTGACATAGTCAGCCCTCCGAATTACATTCCTAAATATCACTCAATGAGCGTTTTTAAAAATAATTGTAGAATAATTTAAATGTTGGTAAATTAATTAACCTAATATACTTAATATGTTGTTGCTAAAACGCCAATAACCGTTTTTGTAATTTCAAAATAAAATTGCTACCTGAAACAAAGGACACCAATAACAACTGATATGTGTTAGAATTGGGCTTCTTTGCTCATGTCTCCTTGAAAGTGCGCCGTCCCCAGAGAGGAGACAGACATCCCACGAAAGACTTGTACTTGGGAGACATTGACGCCTTGGCGCTCTCCCCCCCCCCCACCCTGGAAGAGCGGGAGGAGACAGGGCAAAGGGGAGCGAATAGGGGGAAGTGCCAGTTCATTCATTCCCTCTGCTAGTCCGGTGGCTGTCTCTCCTCGGCCACCTCTTCGCGAGGCGTCTGCGAGGATATGAGGAGGATCGGGTTGTCTTCGGAGCTGGGCTTGGCATTTGGAAGTCCTGGAGGAGAGCAGCGCGAACGGATTTGTAGTACATTTCGAGAGGTATTTCCTTGTACAGCTGTCTCAAGACGTCCAAGTTGGTCTGCAGACGAAGTAGAGGTGCTCGTGGGTTGTAGGAGAAGTGAGGTGAGCGATAACGGAGATTAACTGAGACAGTGTTACAAATGGCAGGAGAGTATGTGTCTTCGCCAGTTGAGTACGATCGGCGGCAATGAGGGGCAAGGCCTAACGTAGAGTGAACAACACCAGGGCTAATACACGAAAGAGAACTGAAGATGAAAGACAATTGGCCCCCGGTAAAGAAGCTCAGAAAAATAAGAGTAGAAAAAGATTGTCAAAATGAAATGTGATAAAATAAAATGTAAATAAATAGAATATATAATGTGACCACAAAGAAAAAATAAAATTACGGGAGCTGCCATAAGGGTTATTTAAATATTTAAAAGGGCATAGAGATAAACCAATAATTTGCGAAAGAGAATCAAGGTTATTTATTTACTCCGTTGAAGTTCAACTGGCAGATGACACTTTATGACGTGAATATAGAACACACAAGGAAAAAAGAAAATTCTACCATTTTTTTCTAACAGAATAAAACCTCTCGAGATGAAATCTTTAAATAATATTATAATAAAATTGTAAATTTGATCTTTCAAAATGAACTCATGAGAAGAAGATGGCGGATATATAATAATGCTATAATATAGCACAGAGATACAACGAAGTGAAGACATAGTGAATGTAATTACTTTATTTTAATAGAACGTAATATTTATCACGGTATCGATGTAACAGCGTATATAAATGAAGACGTTCAACCAATAAGAAAGAGTTGTTTTTTTAAAAACTATTATCCACTCTATACTGTTGCCATGGAAACCGAAAATTAGAAATACTTCTTATTATTAATAATTTTGTAATGAATAAAGTACTCCAACTCTTGACGCAAAATAATTCTAAATGCTTGAAAACAAGTCGATAAATAATAATTGTGCCAAAAATGATTATTTTCGTCTTTCCAAGGGCCAAGTACTCCAAGTAGTAGACAGCTGTCAGCTTGAAGACGATTGTGAGGTGACCTTGAAGGGCCGCAGCCCTAAGAGTGTGTTGTTGACATTGAGCTAGGCGCTACTCGCCGAAGACATGCACACTCGAGGGAGAGGTCGTTAACACTTGACACATACGCCGAACTCGAGTACCTCGGGAAATGTATTAATCACGCCATCGAGATAAGCAGAGCCACTGGGGGGACCAACACTCCAAGCGGCAGGTTGCCGGAATGCCCAGTGCTCCAAGGATCGCAACACGCAAGTTCGGGGATCTCAGACAAGATTTGCAAGGGAACGATATAATTGCATCGTAAACTAAGAAGATTTCCAGAGCATCATTAAAGACGGACATAAACAAGAGGTAGGTAGCAAAGCAAGCAGGAATTGGCATATTTCACCAGAGTAAATGAAGCTATTCCTCGTGTGTAAGGTGAAGCGACTTTAACAGATCTAGACCGATCCTACATACGAGAGGAGGGGATAGCAATAACTTCTTTTGTGTATTCATTTTCGGCCGGAGGGGGGAGGTGGGTAGAGTAAGACGAAATTGAAAAATCGTAAATATATTCTTTGTTGTCAAAGAAGAGGAAAAGAAAATATAAGAAATTTGTAATTTTTTGACTTTGAAATTTCTAAGATATTTTTACGAAAAAAGACATGTAAATGAAGTAATTTAGGAATGTAACTACGGTGGATGCAGGCTACCCTCACCCTGTCTTCTCAGCCAGACTAGAACACTACTTACGGGTCTTACTTTTTGTGCTCATTGCCTACCCCAGTCTTGTCATCTACTCTCATTTATACACATCTGCATGAAATATGGGAAGAGACTGCCTATTTAGGCAGACTCTTCCCATATTTCATGCAGATGTGTATAAATGAGAGTAGACAGGTCCCGCCGGTGTTACTATGAATTTGGTAGTGATAACGCAAATCCCCTCCCCCTCGCCACACACACAATGGGAGGGGGAAGTGTAAGCAGTTTGTGGACGTCGGAGAGCGGCACCTACAGCTTGGGTCGGCATCTCGTCGAGCGCTTCCTGTGTGCTCTGTCAGGTAGAAGTAGTACCTCAGTAGCTAGGAACAATCCCACATCTGACTGCACAGACCCTGAGGAATCCCATCGGGAATCGGGAACATTCACAAGGCAGAAAACATGAGGTATAAAACTAGCCGGGAGAATGAGTAGAGAAAGGCGAGTCGAGGAGAGCAGGTCACCTGATGCCCGATGGGAGGTGAGGAGGAGTGTGGCCAGGATTCCAGGACCCTAACGCGACCCTCCAACAAAGTCCGTGCTGGGGAGAGCAGTCAGAGGCCGGTGCCGCTAAAGATGGAGGTAGGAGTAGATTGTGTGTAAGACTGTAAGATGGCCCTGGGGGTAAGTGTGGGATCCCACTGTGTACCATCCATCTGATTCCTACACAAATTGCCCTCAGGACGTTAATAATAATAACAGTGGTAATTTGTAGAAAATTTGTTCGGCTTCGGTCAAGGTTGGTCCAAAAATAAAAATACAATTTCAAGAAATATATGAATATTAATTTTTCTTGTGGTATTTAATCCCATGTAAATTTTAACAATTTTTAGTTAAATACCACAAGAAAAATAATATTTATAAAATTATAAAAGAGCAGCGCGAAC
>KZ807096.1:402852-415186 GCA_000696205.2 Oncopeltus fasciatus
CCTCGGAGGTTGGACTCTCGACACTAGTGCGGGGAATTTAATAACTTATCAGACTTGTCTCGGTAGCATAAATGGGAAATGCATCGGCCCGGAAAGCAGGAGATCCAGGTTCGAGTCCTGGCTGGGACAGTTAGATTTTTTATTCTGTTCCCTTGCACTAAAAATTATTAAAATTTACGTGGGATTATATACCACAAAAAAAAAAATTATAAACCGATAAAAATTTAGTGGTCTTCTCAAACATCCATTTTTCACGGTATTACCACATTTCAATTCCTGTTTAGTAGGAAAATATACGTAAAGCACATTAATCAATCTGAAAAATTAATCGATATTAAATTATTTCTAATAAAGCAAAGGTGTTCTTCGAAAGGTATATTATTTAATTCGTTGTCAGATTATCGATTATCATCATCACCATCATCGGGTAAAACTAATTTTAAATACTACCTTACCGGTGGTGGAGGGGGGGGACTGGAGAAGTTTGCCGAGGGGAGGGGGAAGAGGTATCCAAGCCTCTCCCTTAGATTTACGGCATGTCATTACGTCCTGAATACGATTGTTTGGAGCGTTTGATTGTGATTTATCGCTGGACATTTCGAGTACGAACACTAACACCAGGTTCTTTAAGTGAAACACGGACAGTGGTTCGAGTCTCACGTCTTTCGTGGTCCGTATTTCCCAATCTCCGAGATCTTACAAAACCCATTCTGAAGTAACTCTAAGGTGCTGTTAGTCAGGTCGGGCAAAAGTTACAAATAACGCCGGTAGCGCAAGAACTCCATAAAATAAGAACTTATCTCAAATCTTGTAAATTTGCTTACAAATAGAGAGAAATGACTAATTTCAACCTACAATCAGACAAAGATATCCAGGGAGGACATAATAATATAGAGAATTCAATTTTTGCTAAAACTATTAACCAATTTGGACATTGTTGGTTGGCCGTAGAACATTGTAAGGAGGGATTCGTCAGAGGTTCCGTTCTTGTAATTTGAAGAAATAAAAACTGATTTAATAAAACTAATTAATCGAGGAAGACCATATATATTAGTAAATTACTTAGTTATCATGAGTAATATTAAAATAGTAATAAATATAAAACCATAATAGAAATGGAATTTAATTTTATAAAAACGCATAACAAGCAATATATTTAGAAGTGTAACTAAGAAGGGTTAAATGTAAACAATATTATTACATGTTTGAAGATTATTTTTTCATTAAAATTTTACGATACGTCTCATATGTCAGCAATAACGAGCGATTTATAATATTTACCTATTTAAAACGCAAAATGAATAAGTAGCCACTGCCACTTCGAATTTTATTTGTGTTTTTTTTTTTTTTTATAAATATTATTTTAGTTGAGGTGCATTATCCCACGTAAATTTAAATAAAACCTGGATCTCCTGATTTCCGGGCCGGTATGCTTCCATTACATTATTATATTCCCTCTCATTAATTGTTTAAAATTTACGTGGGATAATGTACCACAACTAAATTAATATTTATTTTCTTTAGTAGGGGGGTCGTTCAAGGATACTCCTAAAGATACAATTTTAAAAAAATGTGTATAAAAATATACATTTATTAAAATTTTCTAAATAGTATATTTTGGGTGAACCTTGATCGAACACAAGGAAACTACCACTAATTCTGCAGTCAAAAACTCTTCTTCTGAATTTATCTTGATTTACATTTATAAATGTTTTTTTACATTCAAAAGCAAATTAGCAGTGGTTAATTTTTTTTTTATAGTCAGCATTTTTTAAATTTTTGTTGGCAAAAAACTTAAATATAATACGTTAAAAATAAAATAAAAACGCCTTTATATACATANATATATATACTATATTTAATCATATAAATATCACGTACAACATATAAGCCCATAAATCTACTAATGTAAATAAAATTCAAAATAAAATGTAAATCCTAAAATATTCCTACAGATATAAAATACGTTTATTCCATATCGAAAATAATGTCAATGATTTTTGGAACGCAACAAACCTAATAATACGTACTACTAAATTATGGACTCTGACGGACGGTTTAACCACCTTTGTCAGAATCTTTGTTGCTAATTGTCATTGTTTATTTAAGTTACATGTTAATTAAAAATAAAGATTATTATCTATATTTTCTCACAACTGTAATACAAACTGAATATTACCTCAACTGAAACAGTAGTACTAAGAACTAAACTAGAGACAAAGAGATAATAAATAATTAATAAAATATAGGGGGGTTTACCTGTAACACAAAATTGTAATAACACTCAGAGTCATTTGTCTGATTTTATCCGAAATTAATGAACCAACAATGGCTTGTCTTAATAGACAAAAATTATGTACATATAAAAAATTATGTTGTATGTACTCAATACTAACAAGTCAACTTGAAATGTACTTGAGGTATGTCGTCTGCTTGTAAACTGTGAACAAGTAAATGAAATCAGACCTAGAACTGCTATTGCTACAAATCAAAGCGAACGTTTTAACCAAAAAACTAATCTTCAAAAATACAATCTAATTCTGAAAATCAAACAGAAAAACACCCCCTTCTTCGGGCGAATATCTGTTGAAATGCCACAAAAGTGCATTGTATCACTCCACTTGTAGGAAATCTGCTAAAACTAATTAATTACGGTGAACAAGTCAACTTCACTGAGGATTCAAGCGCCAACACGAATGGTACCAAAACCACTGTGCCCTTCCATCAAACCTCAACAAACACATCCAAACAATTCTTGGATCCTCGCTACAGACACTGGCCATACAAGGAGGACCTAATTAGGTACATTAATATGCAAAAAGATGATCTGTCAATCAAAGTCAATTACCCAAATTTAATATAGCCTAATTGAGAAAATCTATAATTAGATGACTTTAGTTGGGGTTTGGTCAAGATAGATAAAAAAAAAAAAAAATACAAATTTAAAAAAAGATGTATTTTTAAAAAAGATTATCTGCCAAACTTTCGGCTTACATTGTAAGCCATCATCAGGGCTATCATGAAGATGAGAGAGGACGTCCTGTCCCTAAGTTCACATTTCCATGACTGAATTCCAACTAAAATCATCTAATAATAATATCTACGGTCAAAAAAACTCTCCTTTTGAGAAATTCTATATTTCAAAATTCACACGTCAGCATTTTCATTTCCTTCAATACAAGATATAAGTACCACTAGATTCTTTAATAACAATACAACAGTTATAAACAGCNTTTGATAGTTTTCAGATTCCAACTTCAGAGCTTACTAGATAGTACTCTTCAAATAGGGTACTTTTCATTTATTCAATTCATATTATTAGTTAGTTTTAAATATAGGCAAAGATACTTTAAAAGTAAGTAGCAATTTTAATTCATTAAAAGAAAAGAAAAGAATTGCGACAGCGTTGATAAGCAAACAAAATGCACAGGGAGATGAACAAAAAGAAAAGAGGGTTTCTAATTAAAACAGAATCCTATGAAATGCAACGTTTTGCAGCAGAAAATATTCATTAAATAATTTTTTTCTTCCACTAATACAACGTCCCAACAATTTGCAACTAAATTCCACGAGGAGAGCTAATTTCAACCACTTTCCACAGTTTTATGTATATTTCTTATGGCCGTAGAACCCTCATAAAGCATGGGATATTTAATTGAGTGAACGCAAATAATTCTCTCCCTGTGAAATATAACAGGACTACACACCGTTTATGACTTGAAACTCTTCGAAAATATGCAAGTTGTAATTTACACAGTGTTTCATATAATAACAGAATACAAGCTAACGTTTAGGCAAAATGAGGCAATATAAAAGTATGGAAATCAGATCCATCACAAGAAAAAGCATAAATTAACAAGCCATGTGCCAACAGTAACAGCAGATATATCATTTCATGTGTAAGAAATTTACAAAATATATATAAATTAAACAACATGGTAGTTGTAATTTACACTAAAAATATATTTGCATAAATAAAGTAATTAATCATATGGAATAATATTGAAATTATAATTAATAAGCGAGTGGTGATTGAAGCATTTTTTGCACGGGATTTATTGATAAGGCAGTAAACAAGTAAGGTTATTGGCAGAAGGTTTTATTTGCGTGAAGTAGGGATAGGTTAGACGAGATAAGGTTTGTTTACATACCGGGGCAGGTGGATGCCTGGTCGGCGCGGAGTACATCGTTCCTGAAGGAATTTCGCCGAGTTTTGGTGAGTTCCTCGCGCCGAACAGTTCCGTGAACAGTCAGTGAACAGCACAAAAACACACAGGGGAGAACACAGGAGTCAGCGACACAGACAGAGGAACTAGCTCATGGCCGGGAGGGCGGGAGAATACTGAGGCTTCGGAGAGAGAGACCACGTGGTCGGTGGGGAGTACGGGGGCCAATAGGGGCTCTCCGGGGTGAGACGGGGCAGCTCATTGGGCGGGCGCTCCACGTGGAGCGAGCGGCGTCGAGGCGCATGCGCGACACCTCCCACGCCAGATATTAGCATACATTAGAGTGGCGGGGTGGGGGGAGGTCCTCGGCACCGCATAGATCCAGTCCTTAATAACTCATACCGACAAAAACAAGGGTCCCCTATCGACCTGGAGATATCGAGCTGGCGGGCGGGGCAGAATCGATAGTCCGACCGGTCATATCGATCTCTGCAGGCAATTAACTCCTTGAGATTCGGGAGAGAGGAGGTCCTCCACGAGCAGTCATACACACCCCTCTGACCTTGACTGCAGTACACTGTGTCCCACATCCAGTGCGGGATTCCAGAGATTGCCATTTCCTTATCAGCGGCTGGAAGCAAAACACTGATATCATGACAAAACGCTGCTCTGAGACCTTGACTCGAGGCAAAATGTTCATACCGGCAGGTACATCTGCAGTAAGAGGTTTTTTTTTTTTTTACATGTCAACTACTATTGGGCCATTAATGCCCAAAAAAAAAACTACAGTCATGAGTGCCAGGAAGAGGAGCTGAAGGAGAGAGACAGAGAGCAGGGTAGTCGTGCATCGCACAGGTGGTGCATGCATCGCCTCGTTCCTGAAGGACCTTCCAAGCTGGCAGGGCTCTGGAGGAGGAAGGACGGCTGCACCAGTGCAGTAAGGGATACGGAATCATCAAGTAGCGGGAAAATCGCATATCCATCATTAAGGAATGGTCAGTAGCTCATTTCGCTGATGCTCTCGGAGAATACTCTTCCACGGGTGCCTTGACCTTGGAGAGCCGAAGCACTATTCAGGCCCTCGCCAATACGATATGCAAAGAGGTCACTTACACAGAGTCGAGATCAAGCGCCCTCGTACATGCAATTGGATAAAAACTCATATCAGTCCCAATTAATCGTCTGAAACTCACTTTCTAGTGGCTCTTCAAGCAAGACGGAAAGAAACAGAAAGGAACCAAGATGGATACTCAGTAATTTTTGGTGAACGAGATCTTGACGTGGTCCTACACAGATAAAGCAAGATAGTACCCTTGAAATTCCCCCTCAATTCAACTAACGAGACCTTTTTATTTTTAAATAATACATACATATATATATATATACTGTATGTGGAGGTTTACTTTACAAGAAAAGATCAAATACATATATTCATCAACTGCAACACTGAAGAATTCGTAGCTCCTGCATGACGGACTTTTTTTTANTATATATATAGGCGAGTCAGACTGTTGGCCATTAACGGCAGTGAAATTTTTGGGTTTGAATTTGGTTCTTTTCTTTTCCATTTATTCTTTTTGTTAGAAATCGTATCTGTTTGTTACTAGATGTTTATTTGTTAAATTGAAAAAAATGACATTTTTGAAGTTGTATTTTTTGGATCTACCTTGACCGAACCCCAATAAAAAAAAACATCTAATAATAATATCTGCGGTCCATAAAACTCTCCTGTTTGTTTTCTTCAAGTTATATTTTATTTTACCCATTAAGAGTATGTTACTACTGAATGCTGTGATGTGCGAGCTTACACGAATGACCCATCCAAACACCGAAGCGATGAGACCGGTGCATTGAGACCGCTCTCTGTCGTAGCTAATGTCGACTCTCGACATCATCTCGAAAAAAACACTTTGGAATTTCACAAAAAATATTTCAGTATCTCGCAGGAATATTGCCTATAAATAAAATGGAGTGATAATGAACCAATAAGCTGATGACGATTGCGGACACCATGGAAATATGAGGGAACAAGTGGTTTTGGCAGGATTGGGAATTGGTCACCCAAGATTCAGCTCCAAGGGTGTCTCAAAGCAAGGGAGCTTCAACCCATTTGCCACTTGTGCAAGCTATAAGATAAAAACTTGGCCTGGGCGGGATTTGAACCCGAATCGCCAGTGTTACGAGACCCGAACGGATCCTCTAAGCTACCAAAGTGTATAAACATAAATATTGTTTATAAAATAAGTATATATTTATAGCATATTTTTGGGTTTGAACTTGGTTCTTTTGCATTTATTCTTTTTGTTAGAAATCGTATCTGTTTGTTACTAGATGTTTATATGTTAAATTTAAAAAAATGACATTTTTGAAGTTGTATTTTTTGGATCTATCTTGACCGAACCCCAATGAAAAAAATTATTCACCAATCAGTCATCAATAATCCAAAGCGGTTAAGAGGCCAAAAAAATCACTTGTTGATATCAATTAATGAACATGGTATCTGTCCTGGACGTTGACGCATCAGGATTTGAACTCCTGCGAAAATCGAACACAAAATTTCTGCTAACGCCCCACCATAAAATCAGTAAATACGTCTGTAGAATTATCGTTGGTTTATGACCTTTCCGATAAAAGAACAAACAGAAAGTTAAGTGAAGTAAACATTGCCCTGTGCTGACTGATATAAACAATGGTCAAAACATAACACTCGACCTTTAACCTAAAAAAAAAAAATGTTCTAAAAAAGCATCTTATCTATCTTAATCGTATCTAATCGATAGTAACTGACTAGTAGTCGTTCGAGCACGCAGAGATTTCGGTGGTAACCCTCCAATGGCCTCCACTCTTAACGAGACGATTTGCGCTTGAACAAATCTGGGGCGCTAGAATCTCTGAAATACCTCTCGATTGAAGTCATTTACCGATATTGGGGTTGTTCCGACTTGACACTCAAACACAGAGATGCTATCTCGTTGGCCCAGACTTTAGCGATGTACTGAGAGACTCTAGATCCCAGGCTAAGTGCCCATCACAGGAATCCCAGGAATATCTTCACAAGATAGTACACTCTGTCAAACCTCTTATCGATACCAACTAATCGACAGTAGCTGGATGCCCATCCAGTGCAAGCACACTATGAGACACGAGCGTAAACTACTCGATAAATGTGACCTCGATTGGCATGGACCGTTTTTATACAGAACTAGGACACTCGAATCCTTCGTTTTGAACAGCATCGATCCCATAAAAAATCGATTCTAGAACAATATATTAAATTCATCAATACTTTTCCCCAACGATAGCGCATATAAGCCCCTTCTCTAGCTTCAAATCCCCTGATGAATGAATGTAATTATTTATTTATTTTTTAAATTTAAAATTCCAAGCTTCATTCACTCAATAATATCAATCTAAATTCGTCAGAGTAAAACAATCTCATATTCAGACTTATAAAGGGGGATCGAAAAATGCGAGATTTTCATGCCTCCCCCCCCCCCAACCATTAACAACCAGGATGAGAATTTGAGTCCTCTGTCTCTTTCAAGCTGGGAAATTCCTATGCTTCCAAGGGGTGTGATAACGATACCAGATTTTTAGTCGGTACTTTTGCAGATTCCAGATCAGTAGGGAAATAAAGGTATACCACTTTGGTACCGTGAAGAGACGTTTTAAAAAATGTAACGGATTTGACAGATCCTACATACAAGACGCATGAAATAAGATCCGTACAAAATAATACATGCGTGTGTGTGTTTGTAGATAAAATTAGTTGGTTATTTGGAGGATTTCGGTCTCGAAATAATTTTGTACAATAATTTAGACTAGGGCAATATTTCGAGAATACATTTTCTCTTCATCAGGGCTAAAAATACACATATAAAAATTTCAATATTCAATGATTACTATTTATGAAATCAATAAAACCATAATGTAACATTATGTTTGTGAGGAATCATGAGGAGCCCTGATGATGAAAAAATATGTTCTCGAAATATTGACCTAGACTAAATTATTATTTATTACACACACACACACACACGCACGCACACACATGCACACGCACTTGCACATGCACACACACACATACNACAGTTAGATTTTTTATTCTGTTCCCTTGCACTAAAAATTATTAAAATTTACGTGGGATTATATACCACAAAAAAAAAAATTATAAACCGATAAAAATTTAGTGGTCTTCTCAAACATCCATTTTTCACGGTATTACCACATTTCAATTCCTGTTTAGTAGGAAAATATACGTAAAGCACATTAATCAATCTGAAAAATTAATCGATATTAAATTATTTCTAATAAAGCAAAGGTGTTCTTCGAAAGGTATATTATTTAATTCGTTGTCAGATTATCGATTATCATCATCACCATCATCGGGTAAAACTAATTTTAAATACTACCTTACCGGTGGTGGAGGGGGGGGACTGGAGAAGTTTGCCGAGGGGAGGGGGAAGAGGTATCCAAGCCTCTCCCTTAGATTTACGGCATGTCATTACGTCCTGAATACGATTGTTTGGAGCGTTTGATTGTGATTTATCGCTGGACATTTCGAGTACGAACACTAACACCAGGTTCTTTAAGTGAAACACGGACAGTGGTTCGAGTCTCACGTCTTTCGTGGTCCGTATTTCCCAATCTCCGAGATCTTACAAAACCCATTCTGAAGTAACTCTAAGGTGCTGTTAGTCAGGTCGGGCAAAAGTTACAAATAACGCCGGTAGCGCAAGAACTCCATAAAATAAGAACTTATCTCAAATCTTGTAAATTTGCTTACAAATAGAGAGAAATGACTAATTTCAACCTACAATCAGACAAAGATATCCAGGGAGGACATAATAATATAGAGAATTCAATTTTTGCTAAAACTATTAACCAATTTGGACATTGTTGGTTGGCCGTAGAACATTGTAAGGAGGGATTCGTCAGAGGTTCCGTTCTTGTAATTTGAAGAAATAAAAACTGATTTAATAAAACTAATTAATCGAGGAAGACCATATATATTAGTAAATTACTTAGTTATCATGAGTAATATTAAAATAGTAATAAATATAAAACCATAATAGAAATGGAATTTAATTTTATAAAAACGCATAACAAGCAATATATTTAGAAGTGTAACTAAGAAGGGTTAAATGTAAACAATATTATTACATGTTTGAAGATTATTTTTTCATTAAAATTTTACGATACGTCTCATATGTCAGCAATAACGAGCGATTTATAATATTTACCTATTTAAAACGCAAAATGAATAAGTAGCCACTGCCACTTCGAATTTTATTTGTGTTTTTTTTTTTATCCCACGTAAATTATAAATAATTCATGAGAGGGAACAGAATAAAATCCATCTGTCCCAGCCAGAACCTGTCCTGGCTGAGACAGTTAGATTTTTTATTCTGTTCCCTTGCACTAAAAATTGTTAAAATTTACGTATGATTAAATACCACAAAAAAATAATATTCATAAAATTTAACACATAGTGTTGGCCAGTCCCCCTTATTTTTACAATAATCTTATTTTCTACGATAATCGTGCGCTCCCCCCACTTATTTTTCAGACCAATTCTGACCCTCGCCTTCTTTAATGACAAATGGGAAATCTGGTGGGATTACACAGCTTCTGTGGGACGGAATATTTTCTTAAGCAGATATCCCACATGGAAATTAAGCTATTCACGTAGATGTGATGATGCGAGTTTTGAAAATTTTATCAGCTCACTCCCGATCCTACATTAGAGAAGTAAAAATATATCTATTACATATTTTAAATTTGTATTTTTTTGGATCTACTTTGACCGAAGCCGAACAGAAAACATCTAATAATAATATCTACGGTCAAAAAACTGCCCATTTCAACATATAAGAGTAATATCAGGGCCTATATACTGCGACATACGGAATGCATTTATTTATGGTATCTTTGAATTTAGAATCAGGGGGAGACGAGGATCAGAAAGAGGGCAAATTTTAGAATGTTGATGTTTACGTTTTTGAGTTACGAAAAAGTTAATAGAACACAATAGGTGTCAAATATAATTTTCTAAAATGTATGTCATATAACATTTTCATGATAATTGCTAATTAAGGGAGATATTTAGGAATGTAACTAGGATGGCTGAGTATTTTTCATTCCAATCCATTCTTTGGTAGTCTTTCCTCGTACGCTCATTAATCTAACCGATGGCCATTCACTCTTACTTCTAGTAATTTGTTCCTCGGAACATGGGAAAGGGATATACTTTCTTTTTTAGATATTTTCAGACTAATAATATTTAAGACAATGTTGTCTAAAATATTTTGCAGCTTTTATGATACCATTACAATAATATAAATGCATATTTATGATGACTGTTTGGTGTTAAATTTAGCATGATATATAGATTAGAGAATTTTTAGTGCAAGGGAACAGAATAAAAAATCTAACTGTCCCAGCCAGGATTCGAACCTGGATCCCCTGCTATCCGGGCCGGTGCATTAGCCACTTATGCTACCGGAACAGGTCAGATAAGTTATTAAATTCCCCGCACTAGTGTCGAGAGTCCAACCTCCGAGGCCGACGAATATATCGCTCACGCTCGGAGGAGCTGACATTGTCAAGCTGTTTAAATGACTCTACTTAATTTATTTTTAATTTTAATTTTATAAATATTATTTAATTTGTGGTATTTAATCCCACGTAAATTTAGATAATTTTTAGTGCAAGGGAACAGAATAAAAAATCTAACTGTCCCAGCCAGGATTCGAACCTGGATCCCCTGCTATCCGGGCCGGTGCATTAGCCACTTATGCTACCGGAACAGGTCAGATAAGTTATTAAATTCCCCGCACTAGTGTCGAGAGTCCAACCTCCGAGGCCGACGAATATATCGCTCACGCTCGGAGGAGCTGACATTGTCAAGCTGTTTAAATGACTCTACTTAATTTATTTTTAATTTTAATTTTATAAATATTATTTAATTTGTGGTATTTAATCCCACGTAAATTTAGATAATTTTTAGTGCAAGGGAACAGAATAAAAAATCTAACTGTCCCAGCCAGGATTCGAACCTGGATCCCCTGCTATCCGGGCCGGTGCATTAGCCACTTATGCTACCGGAACAGGTCAGATAAGTTATTAAATTCCCCGCACTAGTGTCGAGAGTCCAACCTCCGAGGCCGACGAATATATCGCTCACGCTCGGAGGAGCTGACATTGTCAAGCTGTTTAAATGACTCTACTTAATTTATTTTTAATTTTAATTTTATAAATATTATTTAATTTGTGGTATTTAATCCCACGTAAATTTAGAGAATTTTTAGTGCAAGGGAACAGAATAAAAAATCTAACTGTCCCAGCCAGGATTCGAACCTGGATCCCCTGCTATCCGGGCCGGTGCATTAGCCACTTATGCTACCGGAACAGGTCAGATAAGTTATTAAATTCCCCGCACTAGTGTCGAGAGTCCAACCTCCGAGGCCGACGAATATATCGCTCACGCTCGGTAGCATAAGTGGCTAATGCACCGGCCCGGATAGCAGGGGATCCAGGTTCGAATCCTGGCTGGGTCAGTTAGATTTTTTATTCTGTTCCCTTGCACTAAAAATTCTCTAAATTTACGTGGGATTAAATACCACAAATTAAATAATATTTATAGATATATAGATTCTTTATTATAATAGGTTATTTCTATATCTGGAAGGCTCCGTCATCAATAACCCTGTCTTGGAATTGATAACGGAGTTCTATTGGTACACTAATGACATATATCCATTTTATAACACCTTAAACTTTTCATTATATTTACATTTTACTTTATCATTATTGTCATCTGAGGTTCGTTATGTTTACATAAAAATAAGCACAGATATGCAGTGAAAGTTATTCTGACATAGCATATGCTCCAAATGTGCTCGAGTCTAGGATTGGAGAAAATATGTAAAAACCTAAGGACATTCTGTCATAAGGACTCTCTCAGGAGTTGCATTCCTTCGGAATTCACAAAAAACCGACTGGCTAATGAGCGAAACAGGACCAATGGGAGTGGGCATATACCTGGAACCCTCAAGATAATCAAGATGGGTATTGTGTCACGACATTTGAAAAATTTCTTCACATCTTCACCAATCCTGTAGTGAAAAATATTTACTTTGATATAGTAACTTTTAAAAAGAAAAATA
>KZ807096.1:437620-451456 GCA_000696205.2 Oncopeltus fasciatus
TATATATGTGCTAAGAAAAGTGATAGCCCAAGACTCTAGAGAGCTATTGATAATAGGCACAGCTGTTTCTTATCTGTAAACCAACTGTAACCTCTTGGAGAAAGATAAGCTCCCTCAACTCAGACTCCACAGCTGCAACAGGTTTTCTGGCTTATGTCCTCCGGTGCATCTATCTACGAAATTTTCAGGTAGTGCCATCCTTTTTGAGTACGAAGACAGTCGAATTTCGCTTAGGTAAGATTTAGAAAGAAAAGAAGAATTTCTTTTTAACTGGATGCTTGACATGTGGTGCAACCATTTTTTGTCTCAAGGAGAGTCTTTTTTTTTTTTTTATATATTAACTCTTTATTAAAAAAAAAAAATTATCTGTACATTTTTACACTTAATTTTTTGATGGGGTACATGATAAGAGTCCTTGCTCGTCTATCCCGGGACGTAAGAGTCATTGATGCTGGCTAGAGGACAATATCTTCTGAATGAACACTAGCTCTGAAATTGGTGTGTACTGCAAGCGAAAAACCGCTTTACTCTCTACAGATATTAACCCATTCCCCACCCTAATCCAGATCCTTGTCGACGGACTCCAATAACCCTCTTCAGAGAAGAAGATGGTCACATGACATCCTCGATCTTAATGCCTAATTTTATTGGGAGTAGGGTCAATCTGCTTAATTAAGTATTTTAGTAGTTAAAATGAATTGAATGATATAAAAATAAATTCGTTGTAGAAATAATTCTATTATTTATAAAATATGCATATTAGCTTATAATTAAATTGATTAATTAGGGAAAAAAGGTTAACTATCAAACACCTAATTTTATCATAGGTAACTACTTTTTAGAAGACAAAAAACTATAAATAATCTTTCACTTTGTAGAATTGCAAAGAATCATACAAAAGAATAATGAATTATATATAATAAGCTACTAAGGGAGTAAGTGACTCACCATGTTTGTTGGTTGGCCAAAATTTTCTCCTGGAAGAGTGGGACTCTAAAACAAATTAAAAATGTTATATGCATTTAGATGAGAAAGTTAAAATAAATTTGACTTATACAGTTTTAAGAAAATCTATAAACTATTTCGCATTTCTGCGTCTAGAACTAATAAATGACATCGGTAAATTAACTGATTAAAAAAAACATGAAAAACAAGAATTTTTTTACTGATATAATATAAATTTACTTAGGGTTCAGTATCACTGTAAAAATTGTTGTTCCCATTAATTACATTATGTTCTATATATTATAATGATTAATTGCTTGTTATTAATAATTATAATAACTTTCTTCATTTGTGTTATGCTTACTGTTCCTTGATGTTAGCGACATCTGTCAGCGGTCTGAGAAAACTTTTCTGGGGGCCCTAGCGGCCAGTTATGGAAACTCGATTGCTGATAGCCCTGTCATTAACTTCTTTTGCATTCCTCTAAGTTTTTACAGGTTTTCATATAATATATTATTTTTTACTTTTTAATTTGTATATCTTTAATGGCTGACTAAAACACAAGTCAGGGTGTATGGCCACATTGTACAGAATTAAGAATTCAACTATTTTAATCTACTTTCATGAGTGCCATCAACCAAACTTCATTTAAAAAGATCATTTTCGTTCATTTTTACAGTCCAATTGAATCATTCTTTAATTTTAATCTTTAATTATGTTCAATTCAAAATTATTCTAACAAATTAGTCGGACAATGTAATATTTTGACATTCTCTTCTTCATTAACTCACTTTATACATTACATTAATTACTTATTTAAATATGTGTTGGTCAAATAATCATAAAGGTAAAACATAATGATCAGAACAGTACAATTAGATATTTTGGAATTTACAATTAACAAAACATGACTTTAATTATGCAGTTACCCATTTTAAAGAACCTCTTTGTTCAACACTGTGAAGTAATGTCTACATAATAATCTCTGGCAAGTAGAGTTGAGAACTTGAGGAATAACTCTCTTGGAATCGTACCATATCAAAAATTATATAATGGTTCTTGTGTTGGGCTTTACTATTCTTCCACAGAACATTAGAAATATATCATACCACTTGATCCAAATACAATGTTCTTAAAACAAATCAAAATCGAATGTATTTAAGGAATAATTAAAAACATTTGACCAAAACATTATATTTTAAGATTTCAAACATGTCAGTATGACTATAATAATAATATTCCAATATACAAGTATTGATAATAGAATTTGACTTTTATGGTAAGTAAAACAAATATTAAATGTATTTATGTATAATAAAATTAATAATGAAAATGAAGCTTAAAGTTTTAAATTTTCAATTACGGATGAATAATATTTTATACAGTGTAATTCAAGCGGAGAAAAAAAAAAAAAACCTTTTAAAAGAAGCAAGAATAAAACTAAAAACAGTCGGACAGCAAGGAGATATGAGGATAAACTGCATGTCCATTAACTAGCCTTGGTTGATGAAGTATGTATAACGTAGAAGAAATGATTTACACTTGTTCTTATTTGTTCTAGGGGTGAGATCACCCCCTCCCTGTTTGACAGAACTTTGCGGGCGGATCACGGCGTGGAGAAAGAACTTGTCAGGCAAAAGGCTGGGCTACGTCATCCAACAATGACGTCACGGAATGGATAACGATTCTCCAGTTTGTCCATCAACTTGAAGGCACCTTCAAATTTCAAATGACCAAGACGAAGCCAATTTCTGATTGATAATATATCTTAAAAGCATAAAAAAACATGACCCTTACCTTCTTTTTAGGTGACTGGCTTTCTTCTGAGGAATTAAAACCCTAAAAATAAATAAATAAAATAAAACTTTAAGCCTATGATCAATAAGTTATAGTAAAATGTATGTATGTTATACAATATACAAAATGTATAATGATACCTATGGCATAATTGATCGGTTCACTTAACAATTAACAACTAAAATTCTACAAATTACTTTAAGGTAAATTATTATTGACAAAAAAAAAATTGTATAAAAATATTAATTAATTAAGTGAAAAAAAACAACAAATTGTATGGATAAGGGATATGTTTTTTTGTGTTGCCAGAATAATTTTGTCTACATAGATTATTATTATATATTATATTANTTCAAAGTTAAACTTTAAAAAACTTTTGCATTAATTCAAATTTATAAATTATACCTTTAGGAATTAAACTAGAGTTAATTAAAGATATAAAGCTTTTGTTAACTAATAGTTCAAGAAAAATCACTTAACTAACAATATATAATAAATTTGATAAGAAATAAACAAATTTAATATTATTTAAGAGACTAACCTGGTTTGAAGAGGGCTGGGCCCTTTTTCTTCCTGCCAAAGACTGAAAGGGAAAAAATAGTAATAAATAATTAAAATAGTCACTAATACAGTTAGATTATTTTCTCCTAAAAATGTAATTTCTTTATTATTAATAAATGTATTTAATAAAAATAGAATGATGCTCCTAGCTCTTACAGATTAATCTTCTCTTGAACCTATGCCCCTTAGTGTATGGGTAATATATAGAGGACTATAGGAGTAAATTAATTTATATAATCAGAAAAGTTAAAAGAAATTCTCCGAAATATATTGCCTTTAAATTAAAATTATATCCCCTTGAAATTAGAATATTTTTGACACAAATCCAGGATATTCAATCAACCACCATGATTCCTCGGTTTAAGAATGTATTAATGAATAATTATTTTAACATTCTTTGTTAAGTATCTTACTACAAAAACATTCTATTGTTCTACCTGGGGCGAACATGTGCAATCTAAAAGACCAGAATTCACGTTACAGATTATTATAAAACCTTATAAATAGGCTCTCACACCTGACATTAGAAAACAAACTGAGTATCTAAAAGACCATAATACGACCAATCTGGACGTATGGTGCAGAACTGTGGGGTGCCGCTAAGACTTCCAATATCTAAATGGTTATTATCACTACCAATGAATATAGAACTATCATACCTTCTATTATCCGTATAATAGAAGGGATGATAGTCCTTCCAATATCCATTCTCTACATAGGACTCCAATCCTTAAAACCTTCCCACCGACTAAGGACAAAATGGCGCCCTCTTAATGCCTAGTTTTACAGTGACTAGGGTTATTGAACCCTTCTCTTAGCTAAGAGATCTTATTTATTTATTTATATTTTGTATATCTGTGTACACTTTTTTTTATCATTGGCATCAGAATAAATTTTTTTTTTTTTACAGAATGTAATAAATAAAGTGTATTTAAAAAAAGAAGATAACTAATTTAGTTTATATTTAAACATAAAAGTTATGTTTAATGTATAAAGAATATACCTGTGACATTTTATGGACTTTACTAATTCTCAAATAACAACGAACATATCACGATTAGAATTTTAATCCCACTTAACTTCTTCTGATTTCTGTCAAAAATGAATTCTTTCAAAAACTTGTAATAAAAAGTCAAAATACCGATTTTTTTTATATACTTTAAAAATAAAAGGGAACAAAATGAAAGAAAGAAATTTTACTTTCAGAAATAATAGTCTTTGAAACAAATAGGAGATAACAAATCACCCATCTTATAACTTATAAGTATAAACAAGTATAATATTTATTAATTAAAAATACACAATATTATGAAGAGAGGATTGTCGGAAGTTCGGTTATGGTATTTGAAGAATTAAAAACTAATTTGTAACCAACAAAGTTTTTATTTTAGCCAACGTTTTGGCCTGAATTTCAGGCCTTCCTCAGGGCTGAATATGAGAAAGAAATATACAAAATAATATAGAAACGTGACTATATATGATAATCAAACAAAGAACTGTGTGTGATTGACTATATAAAATGGTTACTACTTATTGGAAAGAAAAAATTATTAATAATATTCTTAAATATAGCATACCAAATATAGTTTTTAATTCTTCAACTATCATGATCGAATTCCCGACAATCCTCTCTTCATAGAACTTGACAGTAAACAATTCATATTAACCATATTGACACAATATTATGTTTTCAAAAACGGACTCACCCTAGGCATCACCAGTGGCTGCGGGTTTAATTTTTTCCGTGGCATCGAGGGCTATATATAAAAATAAATAAAATTAATTAAAATAAAATAATCACTTATTCTAAAACTATTTAATAAAATGTGACTAAGCTTCAGAGAGTGTGAAACGTGATTCTCCCATAAGCCACATCTTAGTAATCCCCCCAGAAAGCAGCGGTTTTCCATACTCCCAACTCAACTAAATCCCAGGAGGAAATCAAGTAGGATCAAGTAGTGGACAACGTGCTGTATGCATTCCTCAGTTTTCAACATTTCTACAGAGGAGAGGCTAAAAAATATGGTTTAGTAAATAATTTTGTAAATATTATTTTTTTATGGTATTTAATCCCACGTAATTTTAACAATTTTTAGTGCAGGGAAAATAATTAAAAATCTAACTGTCCCAGCCAGGAATCGAACCCGGATTTCCTGATTTCCGGGATAATTTAATAACTTATCAGACTTGACTCGGTAGCGTAAATGGAAACGCACCGGCCCGGAAAGCAAGAGAT
Organism: Oncopeltus fasciatus; assembly: GCA_000696205.2. NCBI lineage: Eukaryota > Metazoa > Arthropoda > Insecta > Hemiptera > Lygaeidae > Oncopeltus > Oncopeltus fasciatus. The sequence goes on from KZ807096.1 coordinate 443,160, forward strand.
CCAGGTTCGTGTCCTGGCTGGGACAGTTAGATTTTTTATTCTGTTCCCTGCACTAAAAATTGTTTAGCAAATAATGTATTTTAGCATATAGTATTTAAAACTGTAAGTGAAAAAAACCTAAAAACTTCAGCATGTAATATTTATTTACAGAAAATTTTAACCCAATTATTAAGGTTCATGCTGGTTCATGTTATATTTTGTTATTAACTAAAATATATTTATATGCATACATTTTTTTCTTTCTTATGTTAATGTTTATATTTGTTTTATACTATTTATTTATTAACTTAATTTAATTTATAATGGCATGGTATGGCAGTTTACTGTGGAAAAAGATGAAGCGGAAAGCAATGAGGTCTTGAAAAAAAGGAATATTAAGATCGTCTTGAAGAATTGGATACGATATCTTTGGATGTTGGAAGACTTGGCGCCCCCCCCCCCCCCCCCCCNNNAATTTTTTTTTTTTTTTTTAGTTTATCTTTTTAATACTAAATAAACTAATGTATTTGATTTGAGTCAAAATCATCCTCTTTCTTATCCAAAATCCAATAAATACTTACCCATTTTCCAAAAATTGAATAAAAAACTAAGTCTATCTGCCGTGTACCATACACAGAACTTTACTGTAAACAGCTAAATAAATTTGATAACATTTGGAAATTAGGTGTTTTCTTCAATGTAATTAATTTAATGTGGGTTCGTTCAATTAACTCTAAGAGGGTTGAAAGTTGAAAATTTGGGGTTTGTGTCATTCAGACAAATTTGTTGACCTTAACATTAGTTGTAGCATTTTTTACATATCTTCAATAGTTTTCTTATAAACTGAAGAAGACTAAGTAAATAGTCATGTGTTTGATTTTTTTTTTGGTTTATAATTAACTGATTATAACAAAATTAGAAAAATAGTAATGTGAAAATTTTACAAAATGTGAATTGCAGCTTGTATCTGCAGTGAAGCACTGAGATATATTAAAATAACTATAACTTCAAGATCATTACACTAATCCATCTAATCATCATCTAATGATTATGACCTCACTAATCATTGTGAGAGGTCATAACATTAATATTCTCATATTTTCTTTGTTATTTTTATTATTTGTTGCAATAAATTTTTTTCAAAGAGTATAAATTAATAAAAAATAGAGTATTAAATATACTACCAAACATGCTAAATGTAAGACAATAATCTATAATGGATTAAATAATAAATTACTTTATTTTCCTTATTCTAAACTGTACTATATATTACTTTGAAACAGTTTTGCTTTTATGTTCTTGATTAGCTTTAGTTTTGGTAAAAATGTGAGTTCCTTGATCTATTTGAATGGTAAAAAAAACCCTGTAGAAACACCACGAGTCCAATAAAACAATTTTTTAAATATTAAATAGCACAGTTTTATGAAAATAAGGATGCTTCCAACTCTTAAATTATAAATCCAATGAACTCTTAATTTATTATTTATTTAAGAAAAGAAGAAAAAAATTGTAGGAATAACCAATGAAACATAGCATATTAAGCAGTTACTCTGAGTTGGCAAATTTGTAGTTTGAAATGAAATAGATGAAAATAAATAAATCTTTTAAGGAAAAAAAAAAGTCGGAAATGGTTATTTCAATAAGAACATCATTATATAGATATTCCAAGGAAAATTGGATATCTGCTTAGAAGTAACATCAATCAATTCTGTCAAGCAATGATAAGAAGTAGAGTACTCTTGTATAGCTGATGAATTTCCTCAGATTTTTCAATCTTATAAAGTATCAGATAATGAAGAACCTCTCCATGTCATTCATATATCTAGTCACCTTTGAGTTTTCGTCTTCAGGAGGTAGAATGTGAATTGACTAGTTACTGCAATGGCAAGATAACAGAAAAGTGGACCCAGAATCAGATAATATTCCTCCTAATTTTCAGAATCTCTGTCCTATTCTATAGTAAAGGCAATACAAATACTATTTAATCAGTCCCAGGATCAGAAAATATCCCCTGAAAAGTGTAAGAATGCATACCTAAAAGTGGCAACTCGAAAAAACCAAGAATAATCTGACAAATAGAGGTGTGCTATTCCTAATAAACTATTGAGGGTTTGAACAATTAATGAGGGGGAATAGAATAAAACAATCTATCTGTCCCAGCCAGGACTCAAACCTACCGGCCCAGCAAGCAGGAGATCCAGGTTCGAGTCCTGGCTGGGACAGATTTTTTTATTCTATTCCCTCTCATTAATTGTTTAAAATTTATGTGGAATAATAAACCACAACCAAATAAATATTTATATTGAGAGTTTGGTATGGTTCTTCACTGTTTATTGTCTTTAAATTTCTACATCAGAAAAACAGCATGAATTGGCCCTGACATTCCAGAGAAACAATTTTAGTGTGCTTTATTAATCTTATTGTAAAAGCACTCAAGGATGGCAGGTGGATGCTACTTATTTAGATTTTAGCAAGGCATTTAATAAAATTTATCACAATACTTATTTTAAAGTAACTTTAAAATATGGGAATTACTCGTGATAATACACTGTGATAACAATTACAATGATTTGCATAATATTTTCTGGCAAAACACAATTTGTAAAATGGGACGATGTTTTTTCAACTTTTCTTCAATTCCTTTGGGATACCACAAGGAACGAAGTTAAGAAGTGGCATTTTCATACTTTTACTAAGGACCTTAATTATAGCTTGATAAAATTCAGGGATCTTTGATTTGTTGGTAATAGAAAGCTTTATTCTATAATAAAACTATCCAGTACTATCCAGTAGTATGGGTATTACTGGCAGCAATGACAAAAAGTGTAAGATTGGGGAATGGATGAACATCATGGTAAATTACCACACAAAAGAAAAACCAAACTACATTTATATATTTATTGTATTTATTGGATATATGAACTGATTAGAGTCGATATTATTATTATCATTCAGTTCTGACAGAGAGCATCCAATCTTTCAGAGCTGAAGTTGATGGCCTCTGCCAACAAACCTCAAGGATATGTGGAGGCATTATTATAATACAATAAAATGCTTTGATAAGGGGTACTTGATAAACATGGGCTCTCAGTTACCTGACCCCCAACACTATGACAAATATACACCTGCTAGAGAGGGTACAGAAAAAGTTATAAAAAATTTTTGGACCACCTTGACTCCTCAGAGCTTCTCTATCAAGAGTAACACTTAAAGTTCCTGCCTAGGATGAAGGAGATATCCTACTTTCTTGACTCAACAACTCCACGATCAATATGAAACTTATTGAGACATCATCTCATGAAGTTTTATGGCCTAGAACTGATTAATTCCTGAATGAGAAGACGTGTTCTGGGATTTGAGATTGGAGATATTCAATGAGGAATGAGTCCCAGAGTAACTTTGTTGTAATTATGTTTTATTATCCATCTTTAATCTTAATATATATAAATTACATGTCATGTTGTTTGTCCGCGATGGACTCCTAAACTACTTAACCGATATGAACCAAATTTGCACACCGTGTGCGGTTTGATCCAACTTGAAAGATAGGATAGCTTATACTTTAAATTATGGTCGCAATATTATTTTATAGCAAATTATTTGCCTATTATCTGTTAGCTTCAAATGATTTTAACAGATGCCGATATCATTTAAAAGATGGCGTTACTAATTATTTGTCTATTTGTTAGCTCCAAATGATTTTAACAGATGCCGACATCTGTTGACTGGATTGAGTAAACAATTAATAAATGGCGCTGCTATGTTTAACCTACAAACATATTATATAAGCTACAATTTAATAGCATAACCACTACGTGTTGTTGGGACTAAAGTATAGGTTAAATTTATTTTGTAGTAAACGAAATACAGTGAAATTCAATCGTTTTTACTTTTCCAATTTTTGGTATTAGCATAGACGGCTACGTGTTGCTTAGACTAAAGTGTAAATTAAATTTATATATATTGAAGATAATNTCTTGCATTCCAGCCCGGATAGCAGGAGGTCCAGGTTCGATTCCTGGCGAGGACAGATAGTTTTTTATTTTCTGTTCCCTCTCATTAATTGTTTAAAAAGAAATTCAAAACAACATCAAAAATATATACTACATAAAGAAGCATTAACACAATGGCAGGCAAAATGGGACAAAACACATTTGCCAAGACACTTATATACATTTATACCAGACATACAGACGTATTACAACAAACGGAACACGTGGACAGACTTCTACCTGTCACAAGCCATTACAGGACACGGTACAGTCAACAGTTACTTCTACAGACTCAAAATTAAAGACTCTACATACTATCCCTGTGACTTTACACTACTTACTGACTTCAGAAGACATTACAAAACAAATCACAACAGACGTACGGAAAATGGCCTCTAACAGTCAATTTATTGATGGACAAACTACTCCCTGAATTAAAAAAATTTCTCAAGAATTCTCTTGAAATAATTATAAATGAGAAATACTCATACTTATAATATATATTAACTACTCTGCGCATTCANTACATGTAAGTATTATCCCATAGTTATAAAAGTTGATTAAAATTTGTATGAGATAATGGTACAAAGCTCCCCACGCTTTTTCAATAATTGTACAAATATTTTTTAAAATTATTTTGTACTTTTCAATTTAATGTGCTATAATAGCATATTTTTCAGCTTTTTTTTTTTTTTAATATTTGAACGTTTAAATTATTATTTTCAGTCCAATGCCACCGAAAAAATCTAACCTCAACTACGCGAGGAGCAGAGTGGCACGACGCAAACGTGTTGAAAGAGCTGATCAGTCGGCAGAACAAATCGCAACAAGAAATGCAGCTCAGGGAATCAGGACAACAGAGGGTCTTGCACAAGAATCTCAGGAACAGCGTGACGAACGTCTGCGAAAGACAATTAGAAGAACAAGAGAGGCACGAGAACGAAACATAGTTACTGCACGAGTACAAGAACGACAGAGGCAGCAGACCAGCCGCTCATTAACACGTACATCATTTGTTCGTCTTGCTTTCGAATATGCACCAGATATTAACTACTCTGCGCATTCAAAAATTGCTATCGGTGCAATGGATAAAGTATGTCAATATTGTCAGGCATTGAAATTTCGGACTGAAACACCCGGCATGTGCTGTGCATCAGGAAAAGTTGTGTTGTCACCTCTACCCACTCCGCCGGAACCTTAATAATATATAATATATAATAATCCCTTCTTGCTGGCGATTCAGATGATTCAAAATTATTTTTGCGTAAGATACGCAAATTCAATTCTTGCTTCCAAATGCCGTCATTTGGGGCAACTAAAATTTACGATCTCGCATCCGATGGACGTAATTTTGAAACTACATTTAAAATACAAGGCCAGATGTACCATAAAATCGGGTCATTAATGCCAATGCCTGATGATGATACGAAATTTCTTCAAATTTATTTTAAGGGCAATTGAGAAGAGCGCGTGACGACCCGGTGCCAGTATAATTTCATTGAACAAGGAGAGGAAAGAGCAATTGTGATGTTGCTGGAAAATTTTTTAGAAGATCAGAATCAACTAATTCGATTGATTAAAAGAGTTTAACCACGATTGCAAAATGACAACTATCAAATCGTCATAAAAGCCGACGAAGTACCATTAGGTGAACATGCTAGAAGAAATTGATCAAATAATTTCAGCCGAAATTCCAGACCCATTAATTGATCAAGAATTATTTGATATTGTTACCAAACACATGATCCATGGGCCGCAAGGTGCTTTAAACATGACGTCACCATGTATGGAAAATGGAAGATGTAAAAAAAATTTTCCTAAGCCGCATACCAATGACACTATCACGGATATTGATGGTTATCCAATGTATCGCCACAGAAATACTGCGAATGGTGGCCACACATTCACAATGCGATTGCCGAATTATCCAAATCAAGTAGAATTTGATAATCAGTGGGTGGTACCATACTCACCATTACTTTTAAANTAAAAATAAAAAATATTAATAAAAATTTAGAAGAACTATATGTATATCATATTTCATATACATCATATATCATATATTTTCTATGTAAAATGTGAGTGCCGGCTTAGTCTAGGCAACCACTTCTGGTGCTATAGGTTTCAGTCCGCCGGGAGTGAAAGCTTGCCCAGTACAATGGATGTTTATAACAGGGTGGCTACCTATAAAAAGCTTCTTCCACCATAATCTTAAGTGGTTGCATGGGAAATAATAATTGAAAAAATTCATAATTGTATTGTCTTTTTATAAGATGATATTCAGCAATATTATATTAATTTACCTACTAACTTCTCTTTTTTCATGTTATTATGATAAGGTTGAACAATATTATACTGTTATATCTCAATGCTATCTTATACAATTTTAATTGAATTTAAAAAAATAATAAAGTACATTAATATAAATGAGAATCCTATTAATTTAATTAAGTTAATATGTTTAATTAATTTAATTAATGTTAATGTTAATTTAATTAATTAAATGTTACCGTTAATTACTGTAACATAAATGAGTATCAGAATAGAGTAATAAAATACACTAATAGATTAATATTATTTAAAACTCTTTTCATAAATAAAATATTTGTTTGTGTGAATGAAAAGCAATAAGCCAGCATCACTAGATAACGTGACCGTAAATCCATCAATATCAGTGAAATTCTCTTGCAAGAACTGTGCGACAGTAAGTAGGATAATTCTTCCTGATATGACATTGATGGAAATCTGTGATAACAGTTAAATATCCCACAATTCTTAGCCCTATTGAATTTAATGATAGTACAGAAAGAAAAATGTCAATCAATATTTCGTGAAATATTCAATTAAAAGTTACAACCGATAGACAATTTCTTTAAATTCGTATCATCTAAGAACTGTACAGGGGGTTTAAATTGAGATTGAAACATTTGAAGTAGCTCAAACAGGCAGACAGACTGGGATTTGTAAATGGATGAGGATTAAGCCCAACGAAAGGTACAGTTGGCAATTTCAGTGGAATGAGCCCGAAGCTCATGTTGCACCATGCTGCAACAATTTGTGTGTGTGTGTGTGTGTTTGTATGTATGGCCTAGATTCTTTAACTCAAGCACACACATATGCAAGCAAGCGCTAGTGTTTGAGTGCCTCCGGAGCTAGTAATAATTCAGATCGCTATAAGATTTTATATTTTAGCTGAAAATAATTTTGTTAATTATTGCTTTTCTTAATATTAGCATATAAGGGCAGTGGTATCTCTATAATTAGTATTTTTATTTTTACTTAATAAATTAACACGTTCCTGATATATATATANTCAATTAAGTACATTTGTAAGTATGTAAACAAAGGCAGTGATTTGGCCATATTTGAAGTACAAAACATAAATAAAAATGACAAAATAGCACGATACCAAATGGGCAGATACATTAGCAGTAATGAAGCTATTTGGCATATTCTTAGCTTTCCCATACACGAAAGAGATCCTCCTGTCCAGCATCTAGCAATACATCTTGAAAACGGTCAACGTGTATACTTCACTGAAGAAAATGTTCTTCAACGTGCACTTGAGGCTCCAAAAACGAACCTAACTGAATTTTTTACATTGTGTCAAAAATCTGATATTTTTGGCCAGTTCGAAAAGACATTTATGTATGCTGATGTTCCACGTTATTTTACATGGAACAAATCCAGTAAAAAATGGGAGCGACGGAAACAAGGAAAACCACATCCTTCCATTACTGGCATATTTAAAGCTAAGCCATTGGGGTGACTTTACACGGTACATCCAAAGCAACGTGAGTGCTTCTATTTACGTTTGCAATTAGTGAATGTTCCCGGACCAACGTCTTTTGAATTTCTGCGAACAGTTAATGGACAAATATTCAATACATACCAAGACGCATGTCGTGAACTGCAATTGCTAGAAGACGAGAACCATTGGGACTTAACGCTTGCTGACTTAACTGCTATATGTTGCAGTTTCACGTGTAGGGAAACCGTCGAATCTATTTGTATTAGCAAAAGACAGGTTAACTAAAATATTGTGCACCGATTAGTGCTAAATTAAGTTGAAATTAAAAGTATGTATAATTCAATATAATAAATATTCAAAACAACAAATATTTTATTTTGTTGTGGTTTTTAATCCCACGTAAATTATTATTTTTTAAACAATGTAGAGGGAACTGAATGAGATAGCTGGCTGGTCCTTGTGGTGTAATGGATTAATTTGCATTCCAGCCCGGATAGCAGGAGGTCCAGGTTCGATTCCTGGCGAGGACAGATAGTTTTTTATTTTCTGTTCCCTCTCATTAATTGTTTAAAAAA
>KZ807096.1:462376-479380 GCA_000696205.2 Oncopeltus fasciatus
ATTTATCCATATAGAAAATTTCAATATCTCAAAATTCATCGTGCTCCGCAGCGGGTTTGTGAATAAAGCCGAAAGGGAGGTAGTGACGATACACTCTGCAACCTAACTTTGCCTGGAAAGAAATTGATCAGCTGGAGTATAGGCCGTCGGTGAAATTGTAATTAGTTCCAGGCTGAGAGTGGGCTGAGAGCTGGCTGGAACATTCATATTCTCAGGAAGTGGCCTTCAATGTGCCGGCTAGCGATCGGCAGTGGTTGGCAATCCACTCGCTAAAAGACACCCAACTCTACCAGCACGTAACTAAATGCAATGTATCGCTGGGATCTTGACATTTATTTTTGGGAATGGAATAGAATTGAATATTTATTTAGAGAAATCTTAATATACTACATTAGAATTTGGTTTGTCATGTAATAATGTTGCATTACGTGGTAATTTCATGTAGAATACTAATCAAATTTATCATTTTCTGTAATAAATAGTTTGGTTTTTTTTAATGAAAAGTTTAATAAAATGCATATAAACATAATACCGATACACAAAGCATATACATTCGAATATAGTAAAGTATCTTATTACAAAAAATATATATGTTGTGTATGTATATATTTTTTAATACTAATTCATATTGTAAATTATTATTATATTGGTACATATGTATTATATACTTAGAGAGCACATTGCAGGAGGTAATTTCTAAATAAAAAAAATTATTGTTAGGCATAAAATAATTGTAATGTTATGATAATATAATTTGTCTGCTTTTATTTAACCATATAATCCATGTAATCAAATTAAAATCATGAAAAATCGGCACAATAATTGAAATTGAAAAATCCATCTTAAGGTATAGCTTTAGTAATTCATCAAATGCCATTTTTAGAAATGTATACTTTAAGAAATCAGCAGATAAATATAATACAAGAAGTGCATGATTTCAGCTATACAACTTAAAATAAATATAACTTTTATATGAAACTCCCCGAGGTCATAAATGATTCGCTACCAAGCTTTTCTAACTCGTTGGGTAAAAAAAAAAAAAGCAAAACAAACAAAGCAAAAACAAAAATTCACGTATTTTACTGAAATTTAATAAAAAATTAAACAATTTCAAAGTAGTATATGGTCGCTTGTCATACAAATTTATTCAATCTGAATATTTCCTCATTTTTCTTCAAACTTTACCATTATGAAATTGTAAAATAAGGGATGCTTAAAAATTCTATAACTTAAGTGAAATATTTACCCAAAAGATATGAAAGAATGGAGATATTTAGACCACGGTACACTATTGAAAAGGTAGTTGTGGTTCGGACAAACCATCTTCAGGGCTGTCAGAAAGTAGAGTGGACCACTTAGATGCAGTAATAACTATAAACCAATAAGATGCAGTAAGAATAACCGAAGAAGAAAGGGCAATAAAACCTTAAATGAGAATGATTAAAAAAGTGTTGATTAGTATTTTCAAAATAATATAATTAAAACAACAACTCAAAAATTTTAATATAAATAAATGAACATTTTATATGTACATCATTATATGACTACATACTTATATTTTAAAATGAATACAAAAATTATATTCCCACCGCAACAAATCCTCAATGAGCACTACAAAATAAATAACACTATAATGTGCTTGCCTTGTCGGTTTGCCAGATAATGTTTCAAGCAGGCCAAGAAACATTTTCTGGCAGCCGACTCCCTTCTATGAGAGAGGGCGAAAGAGAGGGAGAGAGCGAGAGAGAGAGAGAGAGAGAGAGAGAGAGAGAGAGAGAGAGAGAGAGAGAGAGAGAGAGTGGGAACAATAATAGTCGAAATTGGTATGAAAGGGTGAAGGAAAAAATTCGGAAAAATAATAAAGAGTTTATCTCTTAAAGGTAAATTTTAGGTTTGCAATGCCAGCCATCTTCAGGACTAATGATTGTGGAAGGATATGGTTCCCAAGAATCGCCAATAAGTAATCCGGATAACTAATAAAATAATAAAATTTTAAAAATCTTTTATTAGTTTATACAATATTTTTTCTGGATTTTTTTCTGTCATAGCTCGACTATAGGTATGCTGTTAACCCTATTTTAAAGGGACCCCTACCATCCTAGAGGAAACGGCAGATCACAAAAAGAAGAAGAAGGTCAAACAGACGGGATACGCCCTTATGACGTCACAAAGTGGTTAAAAGTTTCGACGCCGGTCACAGTAAGTTTGATTTTCTGTTTTCTTTATGATAAAAATATAAATGTAGGCTAACTACGTTTTGTACTTCTTATATTAATTAACAAGTTAATAAATTCATTAATGATTTTGTCAAGTTTCCCTGATGTAAATCAAGTTATTCACGTAGGCACTATGATGCGGCTTTTGTAAAAAAAAAAAATATAAAAAAAATATTCATTACATGATTAGGAAAATAATAACAGTAACGTAGTCTGTTAAAATTCTGCTATGGTCGTTAATGACTTCATTGTTGTTAATTTATGTAAAAAATAAAATTAGTTAACAAAAAATTAGCACTAAGTACATGGCGGTTGTGGAATAAATTTAAAAAAATTTTTTTGTTTAAATTTTGTAATACAATATTAAGGAAAAGCTCATATTAAGGTAGATATTTGGGAGTGTAACTAGAAGGATGGAGTGTCCCTCAACTTCTAAGCATTTGACGGCCTATAGTCCTATAGTTTAAATCCAGGTGGTATAAAACATGGTATTATATACCACCCGGGTAAAAAAAAACAGCTCTCATTTTCTATTCAGCCCTGAAGATGCTATCACATGATGTGCGAAAGCTCAGCAACTATAAACAACTTGACACGGTCCAACCCGGAAGAAGAAAAGGTAAATACATCTGACGAGCGTCGAAGCCCTCGTGAACATTAATAAGAACATGTTAAATCGATTCAATTTACGCTAACCCCTACGTAGAGTAATTTTAATTAATGCAAAGAAGCTAGAAAAAACACCTTAAGAGCAAAGAAGTTATTGAATCTAACCCGGCCACCCTTTCGTACCTCGGTGTGGGAGTGGTTTACTGGTTACCTATAGAGAAGGTTTCTTTACCTTCCCACAGCTTGCACACCTCCCATTTGACAGTTCTCATTTTGTTTGCTTTTCCAACCTAATGGAAAACCGTTTCCCCGTTGAAGGTGAGTCTCTATTCTCCTTACTGTATTTTTTTAAAATTTATATATTTTAAGGAATTTCGACTGTTAATATGACACTGATATTTAGTTGGGCAGTTTGAGAGAGAAATTACTCCTTTTGTTATTGGTTTAATGGTTTTATTATTTCTTTTTTTAGGTATAAAATTTTAGTGCCCTAACTTAGCAAAACCCTTTGCTTAATTATATAAATTTGTAACATTTCAAATAATTATTTTCTTCCTACCATGCATTTATTTAAAAAGAAAGTTATTTTTTTAAACACTTCTTTATTTATTTAGAGGTGTTTTGTTTTAAAAAATTACTTTGTTTTAAATAATTATAACCAAGATGAAGGAGAACTTTGAATTATGTTCTTAGTTGTTTATGTCCCCCCTCCCCCCTCTTGACTAAATTTAACTGCCCTCAAGGAAGCTTCATTTGATTACCCAAGGCATTTAGTATTATCTTTATGTGATCCGTCTTTCCCCCTTGTTCCAATTTTAGCGTATTTCCTATCAAAAGAAATGAAGATGTTCTTTTAGCTACCTTGACTTTTGTAAAAATTCTTCCATTCTTTGTTGTTCTTAGTTATACACTCTTTCTTCTTTTTTTTTATATATATATAAATAACGAAATGAAATTGGCAGTATAGCTTCTTACCGACGACTTTTTAAAATTAATAATGTATGTATGTATTCGGAAAAGACGTATCTTATAATCACCAACTTAAAAATCGTAATTAAAACGTCTTTCTTTTTTGGTTTTACTCATGAAACACTTTCCTTTCTTTTTTTTAAATAATTAGATGCAGAAGTCATTTTTGAACAATTAGGCTCGGTAGTATTTATATGAAATACGCCAGTTTTAGTGTAGTCTTTCTTACTTATCTCTTAATTTTATTTTTCGAGTCTCCATCTTAAATTAGACATTTTCTCTTATAGTTATATCATTTAGAAAAACAAAAATAACAGGATTTATACTTCGTTTTCGCAGCTGCAATATAGACCTGTCTAGTAATGTATCGCTTTAGCCAAACACTGATAGATTTAATGTGGAATAAAAATTCCTCAGGTAAATAAAACTATTATAGATAAAAAAAACGTAAGGTAAAACAAAAGAATTGAGATGAGGTAAGGTAGTGGAGGTCTAAAACATGGTCATAAAACACAATATTGTTACTACAATATTATTACCACATAATAAATTATGAAGTCTTATTGCAGAAAGATGAACAATGTACATAAAGCGACAATGAAAGGATTAAAAGGAAATGGAGAATTTAGGATTTTATCGTACTTTAACCAAGTATAAATGAATAGTTTTTGACCGTAGAGAACAGTAGTAGAGAATTTTTTGGGTTTCGGATAAGTTTGGTCCGAAAATAAAATACATTTTTAAACAATTAATGCGAGGGAATGGAATAAAAAATCTATCTGTCCCAGCCAGGACATTTATTCTATTCCCTCGCATTAATTGTTTAAAATTTACTTGGGTTAATACACCACAACTAAATATTTATTTATAAATGAAAATAAAAAGTAAATAACGACAGTCGATAAATAGCCAGACAATGTCAGCTTCTTTGAAGCATATTCGTCTTTCTCGTGGGTTAGGCTCTCGCTAGTGTGTTGGGAATTTAGTAAGTTATCTAGCTCGTCTCGGTGATGCAAGTGTGCTATAAATGCAAGCTTCGTTTGTAAAGCTCCTCGGAACACCACGTCCGTAGTCAAACTGTCACCATAACCCGCACATACCTACGGGTAAAAGGGTCGCTATAGGTGGTGTACCAATTACACTCACATTACCATAGCACACGGGCTGCTATTTATAGCACATTATACATAAAAATATTTACTAGGCAGTAGAAAAAAAAAAAAAATGCAATTGGTAGCATACTGGCCCGGAAAGCAGTAGATCCCAGGTTCGACTTCTGGCTGAGACTATTTAGATTTTTATTCTATTCCCTCACATTAATTGTTTAAAATTTACGTGGGATGATGCACCACAACTAAATTAATATTTATGAATGAAAATACTTTTTTTTAAACCGGATTTTTTTTTTTTTTTTGGACTAACCTTGTTCGAAGCCCAACAAATGTTCTACTTCTAACCAAGTACTCAAGGTTGAAAAATTCAGCTAAGAGTAAATTTAAGATAACTTTTTTTATTAAGATAAAATTACTATTGAACGTTGTTACGTTGAAAAAAAAAATACTTTCTTTAATAAGTAAAAACTATTGACCGGTGTGTAGTATAGTACTTTATTTGATTCAAATTTGGGATTTAAGTTCTATCTGGAAGCGGACCGGCTGCCAGTTTCATGTTATCTTAATCCAAGAATTCTAAAGGTAAAAATATTAAAATTTCTAAAATGGTAAAATGTTCACAACGACTGATAATGCTGTTTTGAAAATTCATCGATATATATATATATAATTGTTTTCACCGTCTATCCTAATCGAAAATTGTTTATTTTTGTTGGGTTTTACTTTGATTATTCGTAAGTTTACCAGAATAAGGTTATGTTTGGTCTCTTCCTTGTAACTCATTCAGTATAGTAAGAGAAATAAAGCTAATTAAATATTTAATTACGGAAGTGATGACTCCAACCTACTTGTTGGAAAATATTTCTCATTTTAAAGGAATCCTGGAATAGTGTATCTGCTTCTTTGTGAAGGTACTTGTTACAGATTGACTATTAAGTCAGCTGTATACATATGTTAAGCATATGTGTAAGCTGTGTGCTTGCTTCGTTATTCGGTCCCGAAAGCATTCAGCCTTTAGTCAAAAATATACAGGGACAAAGTAATTTCGTTTTATCCCTGACGTCCTTTATCTCTTGTAATCATCATTCGGTGAAGCATTTGAAGGCTCAAAGTCCAGAGAACTGTCTTTATTTATAAAGAGAATTTTATCTGTCTACTCAGTCAAAACTGAGTAGACAGATAAAATAGACCCTTTTGAAAATAGAGAAAACCTCACGTTTTCCTTACGAAAAGGGGAAAAAAGCAGTACAGACTCATCGAAAGTTGTGGGCTTTAGTAATCGCCAGGGACTGAATTGGTTCACTTATTTTTGATGTGCACCAGTCATTTTAATATGAATCATGAGCCGGTCAATTTTTGAAAAAAAATCATTGTAATTTTACAATCAACCGAGGCAGATCGACAGACTTCATCTTGCAACATCGCTCAGGAATTAAACAACGACCAATCAACAGTTTAAGAATATTAAATATTTTTTAAAAACCAACATACTATGGTTTCTCATCAATTAAAAAAAAAATCAATGGTCCATTGAAACTACGTCCTAGATTTCAATTGTTAATAGCTATTGAACCAGAATGAAATAGAACTATTTTTGAAACAATTATTAACGGAAGAGATGTTATTAAGTAGGACAATAATGTGTAATAAGACGTTAGTCTTAGCTCACAAACGGTTCAGAAGACCTCTTGGTAGGTGATGCTGGGTATCTAGTAGGATCGGAAAGGAATCGGTCATCATGAGCTGCTCAAGCCAGGCCAACTCCACTCTCTACTGTCTCCGACTTGTGCAATTTACGCTGACGTCACAAGAGAACTACTAGAATTGATAGCTGGGCAAGGTACTGTTTTCCACCAGGACTATGCTAGACCATAGGCACATCTTAGGTGAGTCAGTGGCATTGGCTGGGGATTTGTGAGCCCTGACCTCCTCCCGATGAGCAATTGTTTTCTTCCTGCAAGAAACTCTCTTGTTCTATGTGTAAAGCTGTCACTAAAGAGGATCCAGCCTCTCAGTTTATTAACAGACAACCAAGAGCTGTTAAAGTGACGGAATAATGGATTTACCTGGAAAGAGGCTGAGGGTAATCGATTTAAAAGGTATTTATAATTTGAATTTTATATGAGTAAATTAGTTTTCAAAATTTTTAAGAAAAAAGAAACGGAAAATTTTCCCCAAGCCTGAATACTTCTTTGTGAGAATACTGGAGTCGTCATTTCCCTAGTTAAATTTGTGCTCGCTCCATGACATTTATAACTATTGATATGTAGCTCTTCCGAACAGTAATTGAAGAAAGAAAAGTCCTATACCAACCTTGTTGTTTTCAAAATGATTTCCACAAGTGGAATAATTTAGCATTGAACAATACAACATTCGGTCCTTGGCTTGTTTATTCTGAAAGAACACTTGCTTAGCAGAAAAGTGAAAATTCTTTAGAAATTAATATTTTTAAAATGGAATCTTTGCTTTGTCTTTAGTTTCTTTAAAAGAATTTATTCACTTTTCAGATCCGTCTGAAGACAACTCATTAAGTACAGAGGACCGTTTAAGATCAGCGCCCCGTGCATTCGAGTGCCATCATTGTGGTCACTCCACTGATGGGAAAAAGGCCATTCGTTCACACATCGCTGGAGAACACTCTGACATACTTCTGCTCCCTCAAGTGGAGGTTTTTATACACATCGGCCATGATTCCCGATTCCATGACGAGATGGCAAAGAAGCCTAAAGGCCGCTACTATCAGTGCCAGCACTGCGAGTACAAGTCGTCGAATTCGGGCAATTTGAAATCCCACTTGAACGCCAGACACACGGGCGAGCGGCCTCACGCCTGCCCCCATTGCGACTACAAGACGGCTTGGCCCGGTCACCTGAGAGCTCACATAATAGCCAAGCACACCGACGAAAAGCCACATGCCTGCCCTCACTGTGATTTCAAGTCGACCAGATCTTGTCACCTGAAGGTTCACGTAATGGCCAAACATACCGGCGAACGCCGCCATTCATGTCCGTACTGCGAGTACCGAGCCATACAAGCGGGCACCATGACCAACCACATAGCCGCCAGGCACACTGGAGAGCGGCCTCACGCCTGCCCCCACTGCCGGTACACCTCTCCCTCACCAGCTAACTTGAGGAGTCACATCGTCTCTCGACATACCGCAGAACGCCGCTACGGCTGCTCCCACTGCCCGTACAGGACGGCTTCCTGCAGCAACCTGAAGACTCACGTGATGGCTCGCCACACTGGCGAACGTCCCTACTCCTGCTCCACTTGCGGGTACAGAACCGTCTCCTCTGGGGAGTTGTTGAGGCACAGCCGGGCGAAGCACAGCGGCGAGAGGCCTCATTCCTGCCCACACTGCGATTACAAGTCAACTCAGTCGACCAGCTTGAAGAGCCACATCATGTCCCAGCATACCGGCGAGCGACCCTACTCCTGTTCGCAGTGTGACTACAAGACGACCAGGTCTGGTCACTTGAAGAGACACATGGCAACCCAACATTTCTCCTAGCGCTCTGGCGGTCAGTAAGGCTCGATACATCCAAGAACATTGTCGTTAAAGTGCTACTTAATTCTAGTTCAGAGTGACCATCTTTCCCTTATGTGTACGTAGGGGAGTTACAGACCTCAGTGGATCAAGTATTAGGGTGAAATGACTTCGTGATAGGCATACAACTTCTAATGCTGAAACTGACTCTGCCACAATCGAGTGCACCATAAAAACTCTAAAGTCGGAACTGAGAGACTGAGATTGCAATGTACGTTTTATTTCTTTTACGAATATATATTTAAGTAGAATTTTTTTTTTTTAAGATTAGATTAATTAGACTTTTAAGTAAATTCTTTAATGCACATTAATTATTAAATAAATTCAGTGCATTATGAATTTTTTTTTTTTTCCGTAATAGAATAAATTTTTCAGTAAATTTTGATTACATAATTTCTTCTTTCCTCAGTGAAACAAAACACACTTCAAAAATCTGGTCACCCGAGTTTTTTTTTTTTTTAATGAGTAGACAAAGCCTATTAAACTAGTAAGTACTCTGCATTGCTTGAAACACCCTTTCTGTACTTGCTATGGTTCAGTGCAACTTCCAACCAGTTAAATAAATGAGAAGGGATTTTGTTGCAAATCCTTTTGTGGCATATGTCCTCTTGTGGATTGTTTCTGGGTTTTCTTTGGAATACAAAGCTGACCCCAATTATGGTTACACCAACTTCAGCTTCAATATGAGCAGAGCGTTGGTGTAGCCATAATTGTCTGTCGTACGCCACATGCTAATCTCCGAGGTACATTCTTCGAACGCTTATGTTTGTCCTTTTTGGTTTCTATGATTGTACGATACGATAATCAACACTGAGATATGTAGGAAAGATGGCCACTCGGCCGATAGAGACACTGGTCAGAAGAATGTTCTAAACGTAACACAAAATCCGATAATTCAAATGGATAGTTTTTAATCGTAGCGATTGTTAGTAGAGAAATTTTATTGGGGTACTGTGAAGATTGATCCAAAAATACAATTTAAAAAAAATTTTTAATTTTTAATATCTTTCGACGTTTGTGCTTGCATTGTAAGCCATCTTCAGGGCTGTTAAAATACAATGTCATAAGAAAAAAAATGTGATTTACATTATTATTACTAAAAATGGACGTAACTAAAAGTAATGTGATATAAAATGCTAAGGAATTAGAATTAAAATGCTAAAATTATTGTGATATAAACAATAACTGAATTTTCTACACATTTGTTTGTTGTTGTTTTTTTCGCAGCATTTTATATCACATTACTTTTAGTTACTTCCATTTTGTGTAATAAAATAAGAATAAAGTAATTCACTTCATTTTTTTGTGGTTTTCTTATGACATTGTATTTCAACAATTCTGAAGATGGCTGACAATGTAAGCCGAAACATCTGTAGCTAATAAAAATAGATATTTGATTAAAATTGTATTTTTTTTTTTTTTATCAACCTTGACCGAACCCCATAAAACATTCCCTACTAGTGAATCCGATAATGTTCTCTTAATGTTTATTAATGAACTAAAATGAAGAGTGCTCTATAACAATTCCTGTTCAGCATTTAAGAAAAATGAACCAACCCACAGTGCCCTTGTCTTTTAAGTAAGCTCAAGCAAAATTTAAGTTGCTTTTCAGAGAAACTTCTAATATTAGGATATAACATGTCAATTATTTGCTCTTTTTGTATTTGCCGGAAGCTTTCTGAGGGGAATAGTCCATTCTCAGGCTCAGACATTTTTGAAGGAGTAAGCATGGACTGGTGATTGTTAAAGTACTTCTGTATTTCCAGTATTAATTTTAACCTACAATTAGCTTTGGAGATACGTTCTTTTGTAAATAAAAATTCAAATTTCTTTTTTGTTCATTAAAGTGTATATATATATATATATACATGCCTGCCCTCACTGTGATTTCAAGTCGACCAGATCTTGTCACCTGAAGGTTCACGTAATGGCCANTATATATATATATATTACTAAGTATATTTTTGTGCATGCTTATACACAATGAATATTTGTGTTAGAGTTAGGAAAAATATTAAGGATATCTTGCCACATATTATTTATATCCATATTAAGGAAAATATTTATGCAAGTAAATTATAATGTTGGGCGGTTATCTTTATTGTAAAAATAAAGAAATTGAATCTGGAATTTTATCCCTTGAAAAACATTGAAATAATTAATTTTTGGAGGAAATTTGACTAATGAGGTAGGAGGATTTAGGGATAACCAAATTGAAATAATCTTATTTTGAGCGTTGGGATAATAATTCAAAGAATTTTGATGAAAATTTATTTTTTTTAAATTCATTTCTATAAAATTGTTAGGTTTAACATGATAGTGAATTGGTTGGTCGTCGAGTATTATGCTGGAGAAAGTCAGGATTTCAAGTGGTTCTGGCCGGAATCCTGGCTAATTTCTCTAGTTAGGTTAAACTCTCCATGTAATATATAAAGTACCGTATTTAATGAAATCTAAAGGATGGAAAAAAATTTAATATTGTGTATTTCGTGCATCTACTTAAAATGTTTACATCTCAACCACATTGTTTATTAGTCCCACCATTCAGTCCTGCTGATGCTATAGATAAATAAGGTTATTTTACTTCTCGAGGGCGAGTATTCCTCACACTGGGCTGATCTACTCCTGTTAATTTATCTTAAGATGGAAAAGCTCATCTCTCCCGGAGGTACAGCAATTTCTGTATTAATTTCAAACTAACAACAAGAACTTAGCATTTATATTTTATTACTTCATCAAAATAAGTATTGAACCAATACTTATTTTGATGAATGATTCGAGAAGAGAGTTACAATCGTGTTTATATCTGCCTTGTTGATTTTGAATGCCAAACTTACCTCCATAAAATAATTTTACGTTTTCACATAAATTTATAGTGTACAGATTAGTTGTGAATTACTCTTTATAGATTTAAATATGGATTATTCAGATAAAAGGTTTCTAGTAAATTCAATCCGTTTTGATTTATAAACATCTACCAATCTTCCCCAAAAACATTTGGCCGTTAAGGTTCGGCGTATTTGGCCATTTAAATTTGTGTACGAGTGCGTGTATTTAGAAGTATAAGTTTTTTTTAATGTGATATTGTTTTAAAGAGTTTAAACATAGCCTTTATTTTGGTTCTAGAATATGTGTACTATAATATTGTAATATATCCAGAGATAAATTAGTGTTGAAAATGCCTAAGTATTCTGAACTGTAGGCCAACGTATGAGATTTAATTTGACGGTAGATTGGCAAGTGACAAATGATGAGGGTTACATGGCTCGACTCAAGAGGACATGACTCCGAGAGGGCGAGGCTGCTCTTGACGGAGCGAAAGAGAGAGAGGAATACTTATTTTACAAGAGAAAAGCTGTATCTTCAACGAAGGTAGAGGGCTGAGACTGAGAGGGAATGTCTGCAGTATACAGGAGAAATAGAAGTGGACCCAGAAAAGCTCCCTAGATGACACCAGGAAGTTGTGGAAAGTAAGGAATAGTTGTTAGGGAACTAGTATCATAGTTCTAACTAGTACCATATACCACTTTCCAGAGTGATCTGTGCCATATGTTAGTGTCTTCAGCAAAGTTCTGTTAATGGTGTTGTCCTGTGACTGTCATGGAAAATGTAGGCTTTCATCTTAGAAATATCTGCTACGCTATCATGTTCATGAAGTCTGAGATGTCATGAGAAGGAGGTGAGGTCACCTCCCTGTTTCAGGGAAGAGTTGAAGTCCAGAATTAAATTAAACTAAAGTTGGACAAAATAAACAATGATCATTCATGTGTCCATCTTAGCTTAGTTTGTGCAGCTCCTACCTGTCAAATTATTTTTTATTGTATATTTGTATTTACATACAGTTGTCCATGTACATGCAAAGAATACATTACAATATAATGTGATAAGATTTTTATTTTTAGGTGGGATCAAACAAGAGGATGTATTAAATATGCCTTTTGAAGGAGAACCCAGTAAGTCTATCACTTATAGACTTTTTAACAGTAGCTACTATTATCCTAAAGTAGGTTTTCCAGACGACATTAATTATTTTTGTTTAAAGAATTGCCTTGAACTTATGCTATTATAAGTAAAGAAAGAAAACATCAAAAAGAGTAAATATCGAAATTAAACGTACAAGCTAGAAAGAGCAATGGAAGGAAAATATATCATGGCTTAGGGTGGTAAGGCTGACCAGTAGGGGAGAGGAAAGAATATAACCCTCACAGTTACGTTCTTAAATATATTTTTTAAAACTCATTTTTCATTAAAATATTATTGATGGTATATATACATACATATATATATATATATAGAGTGAAATTAAAATGAAATTGATGTTGACTATCATTGGTTTTTTTTTATTAATCTCACTGATAAGACAGTTATTTAATTTAAAAAAATAACATACAGTGAAGGCTCTCTTACTGGATCTTGCATTATAANATAAGAAAATTACATATATATAAGAAATGTATATATAAGAAAAATACATTTTAATCTCGTTAGTTTACGTGTTCTATAACAAATATATTTAGTAACATTTAAAAAAAACACATATTAAGAAAGATTTTTAGGAATATAATAATTGTCTTGGTCAAGCCATCTCATTTTTTTAAATTCATAAACCTAATTGGGTTTTTTTCATTTTAAGACCTTAAATTTTTTATTGTTTGGTTGAAATGGAATGAAGAATTGGGGAGTGGATACAAAAATTTATAAAGAAAATATTCTTCGTTGTAATTTGAATTGCGAAAAAAATTGTAATATCTCTTTAGATTACACCTTTCTGTAAAGTGTAATTTTCTAGGGATTATGTCCTATAAAGTATTCATTATTAATATATTGAGGAAAATACATTTACGAAGGTAGCTACTACGGATAAGCCTTTCCCCCACTATACGATACGACTAGAGCAAAGCTTAGTCAATTTACCTCCTACATTCATTATTCCTGAATTTTAAATTCAATTTCCACATTTGCGTGTCTAACTTTTTAATATTTAAGTTTGGAAACATATTTCATGTCATAAATTTCATTTTAATCTAGCCTTTTTTTTTTTTTTAATATTCATTTTGAAATTCCTTGAGGTTTTACTCACCTTGGAGTTATTTCCACAATTGGCTTATCACTAATTGCGATATAACATTAAAAACTGTATTGAATCTCGAGGTTTAATTGTACTTATATTGATATACTCTTGTGTCACCGTATGTTTGTTATTATTTATTTTTATTTCAGTTCTAACAAAATATGAGCCATTAATAAAAGCTGAGCCTACTGAAGAGGAATATGATCACGGCAGTAGTACAGGTTTGTTTTCATATTCATTTTTTCCTATCTTCATTAAACTTATAGAGAATATGTCAGACTTCCTTCGCAAATGTTGTGGGGAGAAACTCACTCTTAAGAAAAACTCTAGGGAGAGAACATCAGATAAAAATGGGATTTAATATATAGTAAATAAGAACAGGTGGGAGAAAGAGTGTAGTCAAAAACACACTCAAAAAGAAAAAAAATACAATTAGTAAAATTTTTGGGAAGATTTCACGCCCTTCGTGTCCTGTAATTTTATCTTTTTGTGTCTTCAATACATCTTTCTCTCTCATGTTCTTATTTATTTTATATGAAAGGAGTTAAGCTTCTTCATTTAAGTCTCCCATCCCAGTAAACCTTGAGATAACATAACAACATAACCAATTAATGAGAGGGAATAGAATAAAAAATCTATCTGTCCCAGCCAGGACGCACTAGTTATCTCATTCATAAGTAGCATAAGTGGTAAATGCACCGGCCCGGATAGCAGGAGATCCAGGTTCGATTCCTGGCTGGGACAGATATATTTTTTATTCTATTCCCTCTCATTAATTGTTTAAAATTTACCTGTGATTTAATACCACAAAAAAATAATATTTATTGCAACATAACTTTTCCCTTCATTGGTTTCTGTAGCTTTCAATACCCAATTAAAATTGGACAAAATATACAATAATCATATGTCCATCTTAGCTTAGTTTGTGCAGCTCCTACCTGTCAAAATTTGTTTTTGTTACATATTTCTAATCATATATTTGTGTCCATGTACATGCTAAGAATACATTACAATTTAATGTGATACGATTTCATTTTTACAGTGTCTGCAATGGAAGTGCGTGAAGTTCCCCAGCCGTCCTGGTGTAAGCTTACATCTACGGATACATTTGTCAATTACAATTTGTGAAAAACAGCTCTAACGTGTGTTTGTTCTGTTTTAGGTGGGATCAAACAAGAGGATGTATTAAATATACCTTTCGAGGGAGAACCCAGTAAGTCTATCACTCACAAAATACATTATCAGTATCTACTATTATCTTAATGTAAGTTTTCCAGACGACATTAATTATTTTTTTAGATGATTTTAGTTGGGATACAGTGAAGGTAGATTTTTTTTTTTTTAATTTCCAAAAAAATTCTAATTAAAAAAAAGTAAATTTTTTAAAGAGATTATCTGCCAACGTTTCGGCTTACATTGTAAGCCATCTTCAGGGCTGTAGAAATACAACGTCATGAGTATACAATAATAGTTGACAATATTATAATATAGAATTAACATAATGTAATGTGATATCAAGAGTATGAATGTAGACAGCTATGTAAGAGAATTTAAAAAACATGAGTACAACAACCTCTTAATAAATAATTAAATAAATTAAAACAGGCAGGTGTGGTTAATTACTGTTTTAATTTATTAAATTATTTTTTAAGAGGTTGTTGTACTCATGTTTTTTAAATTCTCTTACATAGCTGTCTACATTCACACTTTTGATATCACATTACATTATGTTAATTCTATATTATAATATTGTCAACTATTATTGTATTCTTATGAAGATGGCTTTCAATGTAAGCCGAAACGTTGGCTGATAATCTCTTTTAAATAAATACACTTTTTTTTTTTTTTTTTTTTTTTGTATTTTTTTGGATCTACCTTGACCGAACCTGAACTAAAATTATCTAAGAATAATATGTACGGTAAAAAAACTCTCCATTTGAATTAATTACTTTTGTTTAAACAATTGCCGTGCCCTGGCTGTGACAGTTAGATGTTTTTATTCTATTCCCATGAATTAATTGTTGCAAATTTATGTGGGATAAAATACCACATTAAAAATTATATTTATTAAATGAAAAAAATTATTATTATCCGTATCTACCTACGACCTAATAAAATTAGTTCTTTGTGCAGATATGGCCTGCTGGAGATATGGGTTCCGGTGCCATCACTGCGGACTTACCACCAATAGAAGGAAGGACATTCGTTCCCACATCACCGAGGAACACGCCGATGCTCTTCTGCTGCCCCAAGTGGAAGTTTTCTTACCTCTCGGGCACAATCCTCACTCCTTCGAAGACATGAAGACTGCTATCAAGGAGGCGCCACCCGATTCGGGGATTCTGAAGAACCTCCTCAGGGTCAACAAAAACGTGGAACGTTATTCGTGTCTCCACTGCCACTACAAATCGACCCTCGCTTCAAATCTGAAGAGCCACATCATATACCAGCATACCATCGAACGGCCCTTTTCCTGCTCCTCTTGCGAGTATAAGGCGATCACCGCAAACACTCTGAGGGTACACACGAGATACAGACATACAAAAGAACGGCCCTTCTCCTGCCCCCACTGCGACTACAAGGCGATCAAGAAAGATACTCTTCAAAGCCAC
Source organism: Oncopeltus fasciatus (assembly GCA_000696205.2). Taxonomy (NCBI): domain Eukaryota; kingdom Metazoa; phylum Arthropoda; class Insecta; order Hemiptera; family Lygaeidae; genus Oncopeltus; species Oncopeltus fasciatus. The sequence goes on from KZ807096.1 coordinate 478,516, forward strand.
ATCAGGTCCCATCACACGAGAGAGCGTCCGTATTCTTGCCCGCACTGTGAGCACAGAGCGACTCAGTCCGGAAACTTGCGGGTCCACATCAGAACTCAACATACCGGTGAACGACCCTATTCCTGCCCGTACTGCGAATACAACTCCGCCAGATCCAGTTACATGAAGGAGCATATGAAGACTCACCGTTCTGGCGAGAGGCCTCATTCCTGTCCACATTGCGACTTCAAGACACAACAGGCGTCCAACTTGAAGAGCCACATCAAGTCCCGACATACTGGAGATCGGCCTTTCCTCTGCTGCTACTGTGACTACAGGGCCCTGAAAGCCACCGCTTTGAGGACTCACATCATGTCCCAGCATACCGGCGAACAGCCCTACTCCTGTCCTCATTGCGACTACAAGACGACCCAGTCTAGGAATCTCAAGTCCCACTTAGAGTCCCGGCATCCTGTCGGACAGTCTTGAAGACCCTGCTCTCAGCACAATGGCCTGCCGTCGCCATTGTGGACTCTTCAGAGAGAGTGCTGTTCTCAGATGTAAAGGCTCAGCACAAGATGGCGAACGGCAGACTGAAGCGGGACTCCGTTCTGTGGAGTGTAATGAAGACCGTATCAACAACGGCTTTATGCTCGTTTCACGTTTCATCTAAATGAATACATAGTCACAATTACTGATCTACTGAAGAATTGCTTTGTATTGAAGCGAAACCTTTTACAATATATACTATAGTGCCATTTTGAATTTTTTTTTTTTTATTAACTTTTTATAATAATAATTTACCTGTGAGTATAATTTTAATTGTTTTTTTAATGAAACTTTTAAAGGACAAAAAAATAAATAAAATTTTAAAATTTTTTACCTC
>KZ807096.1:488528-501409 GCA_000696205.2 Oncopeltus fasciatus
TCTCTCTCTCTCTCTCTCTCTCTCTCTCTCTCTCTCTCTCTCTCTCTCTCTCTCTCTCTCTCTCTCTTTCCTCCATCACCACATTGCCCTGAAGAGGTTCTGAAATTTAGGCCGAAATACTGACAGCAATATAACTTATTTGTTTTACAAATTAGTTTCTATTTCTTAAAATTCCAAGACCGAATCCCCGACCAGTCCATCCGCATTAGGTTCGCGACGGTCAACGAACTATCTTCAAATTAATTTTGTTATCCTAATAAGTAGGATCGGAAATCGAAAGTAGGAATTAGAAAAATATCGAAAAAATAGAAACGAAAAATCCCACCATAAGAAAACCCCAAATTTTTGGTTTTTAACAATTTTTCATTTTTTATTCGGTTTGAAATTTTTTCAATTTTTCATTCTAAAGCTCCTATAGCAAGAGCGAAATGGAGGATTTCTAGGGAGTATCGGTGAAGATCCCTGTTTTTTTTTTTGTTTTTTTTTATTTATTTATTTTTTTTTTTAATGATTCGTGTGTAAAAAACGTCGAACCTTTCATATTACATTATTAGATGTTTTTCTTTTTGTTTTTTTTTTGTTGGGGTTCGGTCAAGGTAGATCCAAANAGATATTATTCTTAGATGATTTTAGTTGGGGTTCGGTCAAGGTAGATCCAAAAAACACAAATTTAAAAAATGTATTTTTTAATAAAGGATTATCTGCCAACGTTTCGGCTTACATTGCAAGCCATCTTCAGGGCTATCATGAAGATGAGAGAGGACGTCCTGTCCCTAAGTTCACATTTCCATGACTGGAAATCATCTAAGAAATTATTCTATATATTAATCTACGGTCAAAAAAACTCTCCACTTAAAAATGTATATTTTTCAATTATATGCCAACGTTTCGGCTTACATTGTAAGCCATATTCAGGGCTATCATGAAGTCGAGAGGGGATGTCGTGTTACGAGGATACCATATTCAGGACTGAACTCCAACAAAAAAAAACTAATAATAATATCTACGGTCAAAAAACTCTCCATTTGAACTTTTAAATAACAATTTCCACTAAATAAACTATGAAACAAATCACAATTAATTTCATTCTAACGGCCCATAGTTTTCTTAAATTGGTTTTCTTTTGTGAATAGCTTTCTGTAAACTGTACAGCTGATAAATGATCTTTTCTTTCCCGCCTAAATAGACAAGAAGAGTAAATTCTAAGCATTATTGATTGTAGGTTTCCAAACGGAGTTCCCTATAGAAAATGACCTATTGAGGTCGACCTCTGAGAGAGTTCCGTCTGATAGCATCCATATAACCAGTAGACAAAAAAAAAATGGTGATTTAGTTTAGTCGTGTGCCTGTCTTTTTATACTTGATGGCCTGTAAAACATCCTAGCTCCCGCAATTTTTTATTTTATAGCCAATAAAGTCTGAGTCTAGTTCTACCATTAGGAAAGAAAGGGCTTTTTAATGGCTGAACACGCACAAACAGCTGAGAGCCAAGAGAAAGACTAAATCATAAAATTGCAAATCATAAATATGAAGAAATTGGAAATAGAAAATTTATGGTCCGAGTTTAATTAGTTAGTTTTGGATAACTTATAAGGTAAGATAAATAATTAAATGTCGGAATTCAAACTTAATATTCAGCTTATTCTCCATAAGAAACCAAAAATTACATGGAAATTAAGATGGCATTGAACTCCATTCCGTTTATGCAATACAAATAGGTACATAGAATATGGAAATGTACATATTATAAGAATACTATTATTTATCATCTTTTAAAATTATTATTAAAATTACAAAGGGAGAGTTTTTATTACCGTAAATATTATAATTAGATTATTTCAGTTGGAGTAAGGTCAAAGAAGATTTTTAAAAATACAAATTTAAAAAAAAGTGTATTGTTTTAAAAAGATTATCTGCCAACGTTTTGGCTTATATTGTAAGCCATATTCAGGGCTGTAGAAATACAATGTCATGAGAATGCAATAATAATTTACAATATTATAATAAAGAATTGCCATAATGTAATGTGATATAGGTGTTACGGCCATCCCAAAATCCACAAACCAGATAATCCCCTCCGCCCCATTGTCTACAATATTAACTCTCCCGCATCTAAGCTCAGCAAATTTCTCCTTCCATTCTTACAAATTCTGAGTTGACAAAACCATGATGACATTAAAAACTCATTTGATTTGAAAACACAGCTGGAATCTTTAATTATACCTAAAGGATACATTCTTCGCTCCTTAGACGCCGAATCCCTCTTCTCTAATATACCTATTGACAAACCCCTCCAAATAATTGATAAACATTGGAATACAATCCGAGACCATATTACACTATCCTGGTCGACATACCTTGAGTACCTTTCCCTTTGTTTTACTTCCGGCTATCTCCTATAACAAGGTAAATACTACAACCAGATTAACGGCCTGGCTATGGGAAATAACCTTGCTCCCGATATTTCAAACATCACCCTTAACGACCTCCTTGACTCTATCCTTCCCCCGTTACACAACGAAATTTTCTTTCTTAAAAAATATGTTGACGACCTTTTTCTCATCCTCAATCCCGAATAAATCCCCCCCATCCTTACTGCATTTAATTCATACCACCCTCATCTGAAATTTAACATTAAAATGGAATCTGTTTATCAACCCCTCTTCCTAGACACCCTTATTATCCGTAACACCAATGGCTCTATCTCCACTGACTGGTATACCAAGCACAAATACTCAGGTCGTCTCCTCCATTTTAACTCATCTCACCCTCATCATAAAAAAATTAATGTGGCCAAAAACCTCACACTCTATGACAAGATATTCCACATCAAAAATATTAAACGTGTTACTGACATCCTCCTGTCCAATGGTTTTCCTACTGATACCATTAAAAAACTTGTAACAGAATTTTTTATTTCCACCTTCTCCAACTATCCCCCTCCCCCAAAACAACGACCTTGTTTTCCGTTCTCTTTCTTGTATTCCAAAACTTTCTGAAAATATTAAGAAATCTCTCAGAAATATTTTCCCTAACCTTAAGCTTTCTTTTTCCACCAACAACAAACTAATATCTACTTACACCATCCTCAAACCCCATCCCCCTTCCTAACAGAACTAATGTCGTCAACAAAATTCCCAGTTCCACACCTAATTGCCATGGTTCTTGCATTGGAAAAACAAAAAACCTTATTTCCCGTAGAATCAATAACCATAAAAATGACATAAAGAAAAAACTAATAAAAACTGCCCTCACTAAACATGTTTTTCAAGAAGAACTCACGTTTGACTTCGAGAATATAACCATTCTTTTCACTGAACCCTATGAACACAAACGCCATTTATCTGAAACCGTTCACATCAACTTACAACACTATCCAGTTAACGACAAAACAGACATAGAACAAATTTCCTCAACTTATTCTAACATTTTCAACATTCTAAATACCACTAGTCCCCTTACTATATAAACCTGTCAAACATTTTTCTCAGTTCCAAAGTCACTTATTCCCAATAATACCCATACTTTTTTCCTTTGTCCTTTTTTATTGCCCCCTTTTGAAAAAGACCGCTCTCCCTTTGTACCTTCCACCTCTTACCTTTCCCCCACCATTCCACCACCCACGGTGTCTTTCTCAAAAATTATAATTTCCTCTCAGTCATGGAAATGTGAACTTAGTGACAGGACGTCCTCTCTCGTCTTCATGATAGGCAGGTGTGGCCAATTACTGTTTTAATTTTTTCAATATGCATGTTTTTAAATTCTCTTACACAGCTTTCTACATTCATACTTTTGATATCACATTACATTATGGCAATTCTATATTATAATATTGTAAATTATTATTGTATTCTCATGACATTGTATTTCTACAGCCCTGAAGATGGTTTACAATGTAAGCCGAAATGTTGGCAGATAATCTTTTAAAAAAATACACTTTTTTTAAATTAGTATTTTTTTTTGGATCAACTTTGACCGAACCCCAACTAAAATAATCTAATAGTAAATAATTACATTTCAATAAAATTAATTCAAGACAAAATTATTTAAAGGAAAATCAAATGTAAAAAATGTCATATAAAAGTGGCACAAGTCAAGATAAATTAAATTTCATCTTCCTTTTTTCTTGCTATTAGAGTATTTGGGAGACATTTAGGTTATTCTCATTGTGAATTTTTTAAATCTTCTTTCGACATTTTCGCTGATATTATAAATTTTCGCTGTCTGATTCATAAATTTGTAACCAAAAAAGCAGGTAATCTGAAATATCACGATGTTTTCACTTTTGAAAAAGAATGGATTGACCGATTTTATCAAAAGCTTTAGAAAAGTCGGAGTAGATTGCATCTACCTGGTAGCCAGAATTGATCGTCAAGTATTTATTTTAGGTATGTAAGCGAATTATTTACAGTAGATCTATTGGAACAAACAATGTTGTTGAAGAATATTTGTATATTTAAGGTTATTTTTTAATGCTGGAGAAATAAGTCAGGGTTTCGGACAGGATCATAAAAATAAAATACTCCAAAATTGTTTAGTAATTATTTTATTATTGCCGACTTAACTTGTAAATCATCATCAGGGTGATAGTGATGTCTGGAGAGATCTCTAAACTAGTTTAATTCTGGACTCTGAGATGTATCCATAAACCTTCCAAGGAGATCTTTCCAAACATCACTATCGCCCTGATGATGACTTACGAGTTAAGTCGAAGCGTCGGCAATAATAAAATAATTACCCAACAATTTTGGAGTATTTTATATTTCTAATCCTGGCCGAAACCCTGACTAATTTCTTCAGCATAATACTCGATGGCCAACAAACCTCCTACCATGTAATTTTTAATTTAATACAAACTATAGATTCAAACAGTTTTGAAAGAAAAGATTGCATACAGATAGGTCTATAATTATGGATATGCCCCTGGCCTGCCAACCCCTCCAGTGATGGTGGAGATTCAATCACCTGGGTTCTGAATTCAGAGACATCACTGAACTCTCTCAGGGTACGTGAAGAATTACAGCGGCCATCAGATGTTTCCTCACCCTAGCCGTGCACTTAAGGAGCAGGGTATCTCTCTCCAAAAACAAAGATTAACATATGTAAGTTATCCACCTCTTTTTGATTCATGGGTCTGAGAAAGGAGCGGATGAAAACAGTCTCCAAGTGCTTGAGAGAAGAGTGCCTGAAAAGGTTATTTTCTAGAGAGGAAGGAATGAATTCGTCAATTTACAGATCTTTCTCTATAAAATCTATTACAGTTGGTAATTCCCATTTTTATTGTGCAGACCACTGTGCAGCTAGCTCCATTAATTCATATGCTCTAGAATAATTACCCCTAGTCTTAGTATTGAAGTCATCGATTATAATTAGTTCCATCCTCAGAGTGCGATTTTTACATTGGCTTTTAGTGACTTCCTCTGTCAGTATAGAACATCTGATTTTTCTATAGAATATAATCAAAATGGTGACATTTCCCATTGACAATTCTGTGTATAATGCAATTGTTCTGGTAGCCATGGGCTAATATTCACCTGCTTTTGCAAGGAGCCTATCCTTAATTATTATTCCTTTGTTCATGTTTTAACAGCTTTTCTGGAATAAATGTAATATGCTTTTTTTCCAGAAATATTTCTGGGAAATCTAGAATAAAACAAAGGAGGCAAGTGGTTTACATACACTCAAACTAAATTTTTATGTCATGCTGTTCTATTTGTTGTAAATTGTTGTTTTAATAAGAAAAAACTATGGACAAAATTTTAAACAGTCTTACTACATTCATGAAAAAGAAAAGATTTTGCTCCTGTAATATTACATAGCAACTGAGCCAATTCACATCTGATAGGGTAGGATGTTTGCTTTCTCATCTATCTCCTCTTTCATAAATTATGTTGATACAATTAAAATTTAATGAATCTAAGATGTAGCCTTAAAATGATTTTAGTAGAACAATCTATAAGTTCATAAGATATAACTTTTATTAATTTAATTTTTTTCACTCTTAATTTTCTTTGTTTAAATAATTGATGGATAATTTTGTAAAACATCAGAATCAATAGTAGACAGAAGTTGATCAGACTTCCAAGTTTCAATAATTTTATGCTGATCAGGTAAAGAGATACTGATAATTTTTTTAACTTTGTGGGAAATATAAATTTGAGTTGTGCTGGTAATTAGAAATTGTGAGTAACAACTATTTAATAAATATTTACCTTTTTAGTATGATCCTTATCCAAACTTTACAGAATTATGCCCAATAGTGCAGAGAAGAACTGTATATACAAACAGTATATTTTTTTTTAAATTTAGATTTAGGATCTTTTGAATCCAAAATCTAAATCTAAAATGTCATTATTTGTTAGGTTGAATTTCCAGGATTCTGAAGGTTTAAAAAAAAAAATCAATTTTTTTTTCACTTATTTGTAATTAAATTTTCTTTAAATAATTGCATTTTATTTCATATCATTATGATTTTCCAAATAAAAGTTATTATGATTCTATAATTGATAATTGAAAACTTTACCACAGCATATCATAATCAATTCTAGTACAGATAAAAAGAGTCATCAGGAATAAATAACACACAATACATTATATTAAGATGAAAGACTGTAAAAAAATCCTCTGTTTATTAAAATAAAAAGTATATACTAGAAATGTTAATATTTTCTTAATTGCTACTTAAAATTAATTATAAACATGTACATAATGGAAAATTACATTTTTGTCAGTGTAAAAATATATAATTTAGAATCGTAAGTTTTCATAGACTATTTTTATTTATGTATTTTTTTCCTGTCTGAAATAATAAATACAAGTCTTCTTTCTGTAGAAAACAGTTTCTAATAGTATTGCATGGTTATAAAATATCAGTAATTAACACCTAACGAAGTCTGGTATACTGTTGGAATTCAGGCGTAGAGAAGTTATATTGCGCCTGGGCAGCAAGGAAGCGGATGGAATAGGCATTGGTTGCATGAGCTGGGTCTGCAGGGGAGTGGACCTTGATCTGGCGTATATGGGTGTCTCGGCCATTCTGATGGTTACTAATAATGGCAATTTGTAGAAGGAAAGTCTTGAGGACATTGTTCTTCGCACTCTTTACAGGAATGATCATCCAGCCATTCGGCTCATGAAACTCCACTGTCTCAATCTCTTGAATGTCATTATAGCTGGAGCCGGCACGAATTGAGAGCCTATAAAAAACAATTTACATCATTACTAGAGTTTTTAAATAATCAATTGGAACATAAAGTGACTTTAGTCACCAGTAGATAATCATAAATAACTTTTTAAACAGTATTTGAGAAAATAATGTGCCAGGTAGGAACTGTGAAAGACAAGGGAAGAAACCTTGATTCATTATAATTTTCAAGCTCATTTTCTAGAATTCAGAGCAATCCTTGGCTGGTAAGTCAATTTTAATTTTTCATATATATTTTTTTTAAACCAGAAACCATTATTAAATCTTATTTAAATAATGCTCATTGACTTACACAATATCAGGCTCTTTAATGTGAAAAATATGCATTATTTTATTAGATTTATTATTAATATTTTAATTGTAAAAAGAAATAAAATTCTGCCACAGTGGTATTCAAGCCAGGTGTAAAAAGTAATTTCTTACAACACATGGAAGGCAGCAGTATGGTCCAAGAATTTGATAACTAGATTTAGATAATATTTATCACTTATTTCTATTTTTATTTTATATGAGGTTAACAAATTGATTATAGGTTTTCTAAAAATATTAGCAATTTTTAAGAGGACAATTAGTTATTGGAATTAATTATCAGATAATTGCTATTATTAGAAGAGTCAAGTAGATGTTGAACACAAGATTCAGTAATTGCTATTCCATCAAGTGAAGGCTGACGCAAGACCATCTCACAGACCTTAAGCGAGAGGTTCATCATGGGTAGTTTTTGAACAGAAGCACAATACCACATATGAGAGGCTAGAAAGAATTATTTTCTCTGCTCAGTAGTGGAAATCCATCAAAAAGCAAGTAGTGTTTGAGGAAGTGACGGGGAACTACAGGTGTATCACCTGATGAACTACAGAATGTATCACATAAATGAAATCTTTTAGGCTATAGTGCTAAAGAAGTAGGCTAAATGTATGAGAAAAAGACTGCTCAGGACAAGATGGTAGCTCTACCACCCAGCAAGGGTACTAATGCCAAAACAAATTCCTCAGGACCATCACCCCCAAAGACCTGAAATTTTGGCCAAAATGTTGGCAATGTAACTTTTTTTACTCATAAATTAGTTTTTATTTCTTTAAATTTCAATACCACTTCCCTGACCAATCCTACCTTTTAAATATTTAATGAAAAAAAAAAAAAAATCCTTAGAATATTCAAGCAAACTAAGGATTAGGTCCAGCCATAGTTTTTATACTTAAGATGACAGCAATGTAATAGAATGGATAATCAATAACTAGAATTAAATGTTTTGTAAGAATAAGTTTAAATACAAAATAGTTTGTTCTTATTGAAAAAATTATGCATACAAGCACACATATATGCGCCTAAAGTTCTACAGCCCTGAAGATGGCTTACAATGTAAGCCGAAACATTGGCAGATAATCCTTTATTAAAAAATACATTTTTTTAAATTTGTGTTTTTTTAATCCACCTTGACCGAACTCCAACTAAAATCATCTAAGGACTAAAGTTCTAAAGCTTTAGAAACTAAGTTAAAAACTATAAAATATAATAAATATTAATTTAGTTGTAGTTTATTATCCCACGTAAATTTTAAACAATTAATGAGAGGGAATAGAATAAAAAAATCTATCTGTCCCAGCCAGGACTCGAACCTGGATCTCCTGCTTGCCGGGCCGGTATGCTACAATAGTATTGTGGTGGGAATTTAATAAGTCATCTAGCTAGTCGCGGTGTGTAATGGTTTAGCATACTGCCACGGATAGCAGGAGATCCAGGTTCGAGTCCTGGCTGGGAAAAATAGATTTTTTTATTCTATTCCCTGCCATTAATTTTTTTAAATTTACATGGGATTATAAACCACAACTAAATTAATATTTATAAAGATAAATTAATAGAGTAAATAACGAGAGTCGACAAATAGCTAGACAATGTCAGCTCCTTTGAACATAAGATGTATTTGTCTTTCTCGTGGGTTAGGCTCGCTTTTGTGGTGGGAATTTAATAAGTCATCTAGCTCGAGTGTAATGGAAACATTCCGGCCTGGCAAGCAGGAGATCCAGGTTCGAGTCCTGGCTGGGACAGATAGATTTTTTTATTCAATTCCCTCTCATTAATTGTTTATAAAATATAATCTTCAGGGAAATAGTTGATTTCAATCAAAATGAATTAAAGACTAAATTAGTTGATAGTCTTAATTTAAGAGTAGAGGCACACAAGAGCCAACTAGCCCAGTTACTTGATGACATACGTGACATCTTGAAGTTTACCCACCGTGAAGTCTTATTTCATTAGAATACATTTTAAACAAATAAGCTACCCTCATAAAAATAAAAATAATAGTAATGCTATCTTATTTTCATTCAATATTCAAGTTATCAGATTCTTCTCGCATGCAACATCATGATGTAAACATTAAATTTCGAGCATTTAAACATATGATACTAAAATAAATATTCATGGTATATTTATGTGGATAAAATAAATCAAATTCAAGTTTTATCCAAAGTTGATTTTAAATCATAATAAATAAATAATTTTTAAATTAAATTAATTTCTTAATATAAACTATTTTAATAGCTACAAACAACTTATTAAAAGAAAAAGTCTTTACAGGAACAATATATTTTAATTATTCTAAATTTTGATTTTTTTTTAAATTATACTACAAATTAATTTTAAATTACTTGCCTAGAGGGAGTGTAACTTTCATCCATTTTGTAATCTGTATACATACAGACATCAGCAATGACAGTTTTCTTCTTAAACTGAATACTGATTAGATGAGGGAGCTGTCCGTCTGACTGCCAGTATGTATCCAAGAGGTCATCTCGAAGCTGATCTACACCAAAACCTGAAATAAACCCATCCTTTTAGAGTATTAAACACCGCTGAATGCAGTGGACATAATTCGAAAATTTTAAAAATCTATGTACTTACCCTCCCCATCCCTCCACAAAAAAAAAAAAAAAACCCTAAGATTTATTCCCATTTCAGTGATGCATATGATCCAACTTACATTACCGTTTTTCCCCATTTCCCATAAAACTAATCATTCTATCTTATTATATAAATTAAGGAATGCACATAGCCTTGTTTCAATATATTGATGATTAATTTAATTTATCCTATATACTTCCATTTTTATAAATTATTATTATTCTTATAGTGAATATTGATAAAATTTATTTATCAAGTTAATCCCTTACAATAATTAATAACTAAGGGAGTGAATGGAGGATAGTTGGAGAAGTGGAAATAAAAAATTATTTAACAAGTTTTTTAATGGTGTAGGTAGGAAAACCATTGAACAGGAGGATGTCAGTAACACATTTAATATTTTTGCTGTGGAATATCTTGTCAAAGAGTGTGAGTGATCAGTAGATGAGGTTTTTGGCCACATTAATTTTTTGTTGATGAGGGTGACATCTCATCAGTTGAAGTCCTGAGGAGTTGAAGTCCTCATCAGGAGACGACCTGAGTATGTGTGCTTGGTATACCAGTCAGTGGAGATAGAGCTATTGGTGTTACTTATTCCCAGTAATACCCTTACTTTTTCCTTTGCCCTTTTTTATTGCCCCCTTTTGAAAAAGACCGCTTTCCCTTTGTACCTTCCACCTCTTGCCTCCCCCCCACCTTTCCACAGTACACAGTGTTTTTCTGAAAAATTATATTTTCCTCTGTCATGGAAATGTGAACTTAGGGACAGAATGTCCTCTCACGTCTTCATTATAGGCAGGTGTGGTCAATTACTGTTTTAATTTAATTCAATTATTTTTTTAAAGACGTTGCCTGCATGTTTTTAAATTCTCTTATATAGCTTTCTACATTCATACTTTTGATATCACATTACATTATGGCAATTCTATACTAAAATATTGTCAATTATTATTGTATTCTCATGACATTGTATTTCTACAGCCCTGAAGATGGCTTACAATGTAACCCGAAATGTTGGCAGATAATCTTTAAAAAATACACTTTCATTAAATTTGTATATTTTTGGATCTACCTTGACTGAACCCCAACTAAAATCATCTAATAATAATATCTACGGTCAAAAAACTCTCCATTTGTTATTAACCAAGATCCTATTAAAAAAGAGTAGGTTATAGGCATCATTGTTTCTCCTAGACAAAAAACAAAACAAAGGGTTCTAATTACAGTTCTGCTTAGTTTCGTTTTCGACTCCTTGCTAATAATAAAATATCAGGAAGCTAACCTGACTGGTACCAATCGACACCTCTCAGTTGCTCCAGTTAATGAAAATATTAATTCCAAGAACACATTTAAATATTAAATAATAGTGCTTTGCAACTTCTTAAACATTCTTCTAATTCAAAAGTTAGCTTATTAAAATAAGTCTAATTCTTTAACCAACAACCATAATTTATTTATTTGATTTATTTATTTATTTTTTAACTTTTCGAAAATTATACTTCGAAGTCAGCATCTTAAATAACGTTAAAACTAGCCTGTTAAGTGAATCTCTTATAGCATATCACAACAGTATTCAATCAGCAGGGTTTAAAAAAAATATGTTAGAAGACAATTTTAAAACTGACAAAAAGTATGTCAACCATGAGAAACAAATTAGAAATATAGGAAGCAAAAATAAATAATGGTAAAAGAATGTTCTTCTACAGTCTGAGAGATATGTTTTTTTTTTTTTAATTTTTAATAACAAGTAAATTATATGAAAGTCAAAAGTTAGGAAGAATTCTACTGATCTTATTTCGAATATAAAGTATGCTCCACTTTACTTAACTAATTTTCAGAATAGGAATTATTAGCATTATATAAAAGACTACCAGAATGGACAGAATACATTTTCCTTTGAACATGATACAGCATGTAGAAACATGCCCTATGTATTTAATTCCTCATTAAACCTAAAACATAGTAAGTTTTTATTCCATGTAGTACCATTCACAAATAAAATTAAAGCATACCTGGTTTACAAGAAGAGAGAGTCCATATAGCTTGATTGCCAACTTCCCTGAAAGTTCCTTTACGCACAAGTCTGAAGGGGTCAACTGTCATCAGTGGCACTTCCTCATGTCTCTGAGGGCCGTCATTCTCTTCCTCGTTTTGAGGAGTCTGTGGCGATTGTTCTAATGAATTGCTCATAGCAATAAAACCAGTCCAATAACAGGCAGAACTAACTTTTCAAATGAATTGACTTGACGAACGAACCGTTCAACCATTGGTTATTCTGTCAAACAAAGAATCTACAAGTTTCAAAATATTTTGACGTCATCAATGATAGAAAATATTTGAACAATTACTTGAAAATCAGATATAGACGCTGTAGTCAATTGTTTTACAAATACAAATATGATATAATGAACTATATGCTCAATAGTTATTAACGGATGTAGTTTGAAAAGGGAAGCAGAGTGAAGTTTCCAAATCTCGCCACTAGGTTGAAGCACTTGCCAGGGCGCCCGTAGAGATGATGAACGTCGCCGGTAGAGCGCAGCAAGTGTCGGCATTTAATTTATTCTGTCCATTCTAGTTGTCATTTATAAAATACTGATAATTCTTATTCTAATAATTAGTTAAATAAAGTAAAGCGTACTTTATACTTGAAATAAGATCAGTAGAATTCTTCACAACTTATGTCTTTCATATAATTTATTTGTTATTAAGAAACATACCTCTCAGTCTGTAGAAGAACAGTATTTATTTTTGTTGCCTATATATATATATA
>KZ807096.1:517622-551090 GCA_000696205.2 Oncopeltus fasciatus
GGGGGGGGGGGGGGGGAGATAAAGGTGTAGAGTCTCCTGGTCAGGGATAACTAAATCATGACCTATCGAATTTCAGAATGCCCAACCAATACCTCTTTATAAAGTTCCAAATTTAAATTCCTTCGTTTTATTAGCTCTTTCGGTCGAAAGAGGGGCGCTGTTTAACATAATACGAAAGAGAAAAAATTCTTACTTACCAACGAATTGATTGGTCGTACATTTAAAAAAATACTACATTTTTAGTCATGTCTTTAAAATTATTTTATATATTAATATCAGGTAAACCCTCACTTCAGACTGACAAATGTTACTTTACTTTTCCGTAGATTTAGAATGTTATTGTAATAATACATTTACTCTAGAATCTGCACTTTTGTAATTTTTTTTTTTAGCCCCGACAGTGGTATTGATTGCAGAAACAGTTGCGATTTTTTAAACGAGATTTTCATACGAGGGTTTTTTTTTTTGTTTTTTAATTTGTTTCTGATTGGCCAATCAACTTAATCGGTGTAGTTACTAATTTCATTTTAATAACAGTCTATGTTATTTCTCAATGGAATATTTTTAAAATAACCATTTTGCAGGTACCTCAATACTGCAGGTTCAAATCCAGGCCCATTTCTTAAGAACTGCCTTGTCCCTAATCCAGGTAGGAACCCCACAAGAGCCAGGACAAAAGGAAGGCGATTTACACGCTCCTTGGAAAAGGAGGTAGATTGCTGGTGCCTGAAGGTACCTCCCTTCCTAACAAAATGTCTCCTTCAAATATATATGTTACACTCTCTTAACCGAATTTGGTTTCTGTATATTGGGAAAATATGAGGGCCCAATCACACTCAAAAATGCATTTTTAAATATCTTTCTTAAGTTGTGTTTTTTTATTTTAATTTATTTTATTTTTAATGTTAGATAATTAAAATTTTCTAAAACTAAATTTTACGCCTATTTTATCTTTTACACTTTTTTCTTGACACCTATAATAAAAAAGATATTAAAATTAAAAATGTTGATCCTCCCCCTACATACTTCCCCCTCATCACCTTTAAGCCTAAAACAAACTCATCAAAGTTTCCAAAAAGAAGCTTGAATACTGAATTTAGTTCCAGTATTTTTAACATTTCAGGCGTTCTAGGGTGCACTGACAAATATGCGTGTTTGTATATGTATGTATATATGCCCTTGGGACTTTACACACGAACAGACATACCAACATTTGATACACGACTGTACACTACTCACTGACTATAGGACAGAACTAACAAGAAAGTTACTACTGAAATACGGAAAATGGCCAGTAGAAGAAAAATTATTGATGGAAAAATTACTACCGGAATTCAAAACATTCCTTAAAATCTCTCTTGAATGAAACACATAAATCAGAGATACTCNACACTACTCACTGACTATAGGACAGAACTAACAAGAAAGTTACTACTGAAATACGGAAAATGGCCAGTAGAAGAAAAATTATTGATGGAAAAATTACTACCGGAATTCAAAACATTCCTTAAAATCTCTCTTGAATGAAACACATAAATCAGAGATACTCATAATTAAATTATCACATTTAGTTTACAATATATGGTTGAAATAGTATATTTTTTTTTTAAATATTCAGTCTTGTATAGTTTTTTCTTTCTATTCTTGTTCATTTATTTCCAAGTTCTTTTTTCATTTCGTCCATTATTTTTTGTTACAATTCTTCTTTTCTCGTTCTTTTGTTTTTTTTAATTGTTACTTATTGTTTCCTTTATTTTTTTGTTGTTAATTGTGTGTTATAATCAAATAATGTAATTATTTTCTATACGTGTACCTTTTTTACAATATTTGTATGGTATGTGCAGATTAAACTCTCTTATGGCAGGGTTACTGTCTTGAGGAATGAAAATAAAATATTCGTCTATACCTTCGTTATTATTAGTGTTATTAAAAAATTACAAAACATAATTTGAGAAAATTTTAACTTTCTGACATTTATATTTTATAACATTATCAAAAAAAGGCGCATATTTAGGAAGATATTTAATAATCAATTAACTGATTAACAAAGGATTTTTCAGAACCTGTATTTATTGATAAAATATTTACAGGCCTCGCAGNTATATATATATGTATGTATATATACAAGATAATCTTTTCCGATCTTGCTCCGATCGTTGCGTATTCGCTTCCCGCCAGAGGCGGACACCATCTAAATACAAAAGTCCGTCTTATGCCATGGGTGTTTACAATAGGTTGATGGCTTCTAAATACCTCAATGTACCACCTGATTGCACAAAATGTTTAGTGTACGTGTCAACGCAAAAAAAAAAATTAAATACATTTAAAGTGTAGGCTCACATTAAACAACACGTTTTCAAATATAACAAATATGAGCATATAGAAAAATGCACAATAATAAGACAATAATTTATTATCTGATGGATTTTGATGATTAATTTTATTTTATTTTATAATAAAGACTAATAGTATAAACATGTCCTTATTATTTAATTTAATAGCTTTTGCTTAGATAATAGGGAATGAGAATAAATGTAGATTTTTTGACCGTGGTGATTATTAGCAGAGAATTTGTTGTGGTCTGTCAGAACACCGACAAATTCTCTACTAATACAATCAATTATAAAAATAAATAAATAAATTTTTAAAAATAAATTAATTAAAAAAAACTGTATCAATTGAATAAAACGACGAATATCCCTCGAAATTGAAGCTATTTCGTAGTTCCATGTGTAAATACAATATTCTAAGGTCACGTAAACCCCACTCTCAATTTGAGTAAAGGAAATACTCAATATCATATTAAAGAAAATTTAAGGAATATTATTATATTTTTTTAATTATCTGCCAATTAACCAATTATCAATTCAATCTGCCAATTATCTGCCATT
This sequence comes from Oncopeltus fasciatus, assembly GCA_000696205.2. Classification (NCBI taxonomy): domain Eukaryota; kingdom Metazoa; phylum Arthropoda; class Insecta; order Hemiptera; family Lygaeidae; genus Oncopeltus; species Oncopeltus fasciatus. Next base: position 520,514 of record KZ807096.1, read on the forward strand.
ACATTTTTTAAATTGTATATTTTTGGATCTGCCTTGACAACACAAAAAAAACAAAAAAACATCTAATTTTAAGGAACATTATTTGGATTGTTGGACGTCCGTATTTTTTTGCGCACACAATTTGCATTTCAATGTCCTTCTTCAGGATACATCCAGAGACGTTCTTATATGGCGCTGACCCTTCCTTATCTGAATGGCCGGGGTGAATCAGACACCCGGAACTCGCCCCAAGAAGTCCTTAAGACGAGGCCACCACCCCGCTTCCTTCCGCCATAGGGGTGGTTGTTTACGCCGAAGAGCAAGGGTCTGCACTGACAGGTTTTGCAGATGTCCGATGAGTGTCTTCTGCGCAACCACTCTTGCCAGTGACTCCGAGAACGCTTCATCGCACGTTCTGCGTAATCTAAGCGAAATTCCCGTGTTTCCTTCAAGACCTAAAGAGAATAATGAGGAGATTTCATTTTTATAAATATTTTATTTGCTTGTGGTATTTTACCCCACTTAAATTTTAAACAATTAATGAGAGGGAATAAAATAAAAAATCTATATGTCCCAGCCAGGAATCGAACTTGGATCTCCTGCTATACGGGCCGGTGCAGTCCTGGTAGCATAACTGGTAAATGCACCGGCCCGTATAGCAGGAGATCCAGGTTCGATTCCTGGCTGGGACAGATAGATTTTTTATTCTATTCCCTCTCATTAATTGAGGAGATTTAATTTCCTTAAGAGTATTGAGCGCAAAAGCTATGTCCACTAAAGTTCGATTTAACCTGGAAGCTCTTTGTATACGTTTTCGTAAAAACGTTGTAAAAATGTAAATGTTAGAAAATTCCGTTTTACTTCTATTATCTTCCGTTTTTTTTTCTTACCCTCTTTAATTAATTATCATACCTTCTATTATACGTCTTCATTGGTTTCTGCAAACCACCTTCAGCCAACAGAAGATGGTTTGCAGAAACCAATGAAGACGGATAACACTGCACAACAAAAAAATATTTTTTGAATGTTTCCTACGATAAATTAGTCTATTTCTACTAATTTCTGGGTGATAAAAACGAAAATAACATTGAAAAATTTTTATTAGCTCTGGTTTTTGAGATATACAGCACTTAATCTTAAAGAGTAGTTATACTATACGTGAAAAATGAAAGTACAAAAAACAATATTGTTATGTTTCTTTTAGAATATTTTAAGTACAAAATTGATAAAAAAAAAAAATTATTCTTAGTGTTTTGACAAATAAAAGAGGTTTGTACCACCAAATTTCAATTAAGTCAATCCGATGTATTGTAAGATCGCTGTCGTTTAGCTTGTCTTTTATAAAACACTTCTGGAGCATCCTGTACTGAGCTGTCTGTACTGAGATATTTTCACATCATGTTTTAGAAGATTCCACTGTTGTAGTCTTGACCCTAACAGCTCAGCCTTTTCCTTAGACAAGCCAAGATCTCTTATAAGGTCACTCAACTCTGCTTGACTAATTCTGTGCGGATCACTAGACCTATCGCTTACATCAAAATCAGGGTCATAGGATGTAGAAGGATGGGTTGCTTCTTGTAAACAGACTTCATCACTTTCCTCTAAAATTTCATAGTTTTGGGGTGGAGAAGGGACTGGCAAATTGTCTGAGTGTGGTACAGGCCGAAGAGCAGATGGGAGATTAGGGTATTTCACCGTTCCTCTTTTCTTCATAGATAAACCTTGCTTAATGGGAGGAGTTAAGCAGAAATAACAGTCGTCTGTATGATTGGTAGGCTCACGCCAAACCATAGGTACTGCAAAAGCCATTGCCCGCTTGTTATTTTTCAGCCACTCTCGCAATATGACGGAACAAGAATTACAACATATATGAGGAGCCCATGATTTATCTTGGTCCCCAACTTTTACACCAAAATAATGTTCATAGGCAGTCTTAATGATAGGTGACATTTTACGTTTCTGAGCCTTAAATGTTATTTCACCACATATATAGCAAAAGCTATCGACAGAATTCACACACTTTCGAGGCATTTCAGATCAGCACTTAAATTAATTTAAAAATCAACTTCACACGATAATTTCAATAGCAACCACGTGCGTACAATTGACAAACTCGCAAAGGTTATGTTTACTACTTATGAACAGCTGATGAGAGGGGTGTTATGTAAACAAACATGTGTACCAACTGTTGGTGATGAAATATTTCATTTGTTGAAAACTCAATATATATATAATAGAATGATACTATGTCTTGAAAACAAGAGCTAATATATAATTTTTATGGTCATTTTCGGTTTTAACACGTGGAAATACATTAAAATCAGCTAATTTCAACTCCGAAACAAAAACTTTGTTGTTCAGTGTAATAGAAGGTATGATAGTTCTTTATTAATAATTAATACATGTAGTAACCACCAATTGGCGAACCAATAAGTGGTTTGATAAGAGGAGACCTTATGTTATTATTATTGTTATTTTTATTTATTTTGTATTTTTTAATACTTGAAGGTAGTAGATATAAAGGTGATAATAGTTACAGGTAAATGCTTATCCTTAGTCCTTACAAATTAAGGAGTCTGAGTGGGGAGAGGGACTCCCGATTATCTGCCGTAAACATTACAGCTCTATTTAGAGAGAGAGAGTGAGAGAGAGAGAGAGAGAGAGAGAGAGAGAGAGAGAGAGAGAGAGAGAGAGAGAGAGAGAGNAGAATTCTCTGTCCACCTAGTCCTGTCGATATCTTGATGAGACATGTCATCTCTTCATGTAATATTACTAAGCCTTTAGTTCTAAATGTAATGCACTTGGACATGCATAAACTGTACATAGGGTGGGATTTCCTATTTCCCCGTAAAGCCAGTGAAATGGGTCCTCTCCTGGAAAAACAACCCTACCTGGCCCAGGTGCCGCAGTCGATTGTTTGTGGCTGCGAATACGTGGAGGGGGAAGGGCTTAGGACGACATTTCCACCTGCCCCGGTGGCATTGCTACATACCTGTATTTGTTTTATCTTTAACTGGAACAGTAAATTATTTATTTTTATATATCTTTTGAAATAAACCAATTGCATAGGAAAGTTAGTTTTTAGAATAAATTACTTTAAATTTTTTAGTACAATACAATACAATTTATATATTTCAAGAATAGTTAGTTGTAAGTAATGCAAAATTCGTCATGCAATTAAATAGGTAGTTAGGATCTATCAAACTGTATATATAAATAAACTGTTTTCTTGAAAATGCGCATGCTATTTATTATAATTATGTTCCTACGTTTCGGCATACAATGTATGACATCATGAAGGCTATCGTGAAGACAAGAAGGAAGTTGTTGCCAAAATTGAGAAATCGCCCAAGATATCGGAAGGGGAAAGGCTTTAAATATATAATATAGGCTCTAGCATCAACAATTTTTTGGGTTTTGAGAAAACTTTACTGAGAGCTACTCCAAAGTAAAGTCGGTGAAGATGGTAGTGAAGTTTTTTTTTCAAAACCCCAAGAAAATATACTTATTAACTTAAAAATATTGTTGTCTCTCTTTTTCTTTCTGTTTCACTGTTTATTTTTCTATTGTTTTTAGTGAAATAGAAGCCATCAAACATTCTCTGACTCCGAAGAGTACAAAATAGACTAGAACAAGTATAAAACAAATTGTTATGTACAGTAAGACAGCCACATTTGATAATGTTTACAACAAAGATATATTTAAAGTATATTTCCACGTCAGCCGTTAGCTGAATATCCCGAGTGATTAGGAATGGTCTTCAAACGCGTCAGAAACAGGTTTGTGGATGGATGGAACACTTACTGCGCCACATGTCACGGACAGTACTGTAGCTTCATATATATATATATAAACAATTAATGAGAGGGAATAAAATAAAAAAATCTTACTACCTCAGCCGGGACTCGAACCCAGGTGTCCTGTTTTCTGGGCAAGTATGCTAACAATTATTTAGTGCGGAGAGTAGAAGGAATTATCTAGCTAGTCTTGGTGGTGTAATTTCGAGCATACTTGCCCGGAAAGCAGGAGATCAGGGTTCGAGTCCCGGCAAGGGTGGTAAGATTTTTGTATTATTTTCCAGATCTTTTANTATATATCCTTTATTTATATATTACATTCTGTTAAAAATAAATAAAAATTTGGTAATTTGATAACACTGTATAATAGAAAATAAATGACATTAATGGAAGTCACATGAGGAGAGGTGGGTGACCAGTGTCACCACTCTCAAATGAACAATAGCTAATGGGAGAACCCTTGGTACAACCCATGACCAATGGAGCGAATTTCTCACTCTCATACAGTGAAATTTGCTGAGATATCGCAGCTGTTGCGTGATGGCGTTAGACGGGAAATCACAAATAAAGATCCATTTCTATTTTGAATAAAATATTTTGTTAGTTACACTAAACATGTGTTTTATAATTTTTTTTTAGTAGATAAAAGAAGTTAGTGTTCTCTTTTCTCGATAGAATTATTTCGACGTTACATATTTATATTTTAATAGTGATATTTTGATGTTTTATATCGATAAATAGGTATTATCATGTTTTGAGTGAGTTGATCATTTGACAGACGTTAGGAAATATATTAATTTCCATTTGTCGTAAATTACCATATTATAAGTTGTGAATGAAATATCTGTGTATATGAGAGACCATTACTTGTAAGGTCTAGGTGGCCAGTACAGACTTGCTAGGGAGACAATAACACACAGAAAAGATAAAATGTCCAGAAGGGGCTGTCTCTAAGTTGGCGGTGGTGGGGGTGGAGGGGGCGACAGTGGCGCCCCAAGCGGCCAGGCGCTAACGCTCGCTCGCAGGCCTCCTCAGTCTGTTCCCAGCTGTCGGGGGAGTCGGTCTCTCGTAGCCTAGCTCTCGACCTCTGCTGCTCTCACTTGTAGCCATCTGCCTTCTTGCGTCTTATAGTTACGTCTGCCAGCCGTATCCAACTCAAGCGTACTTTTAGCGGAATATGCCAAGATGGATTTCAAGAATGTCGTCTTTAATGCAGCTCGCGACGGAAAACTCCGCCGTCTTAAGGTACTGTCTCTCTCTCCTCTACCTGGAGCCTTTCATAACCTCTATATTCCACAGGGTTTCTTTTGTCCTCGTGCTTCTTCAGCCCCTGTGGAAAGTTACACTATTATTTGTTTTTTCCAGCTTTACTTCTAACAATTCTCTACTTTATTTTTTATTTAATGATTGTAATCTTTCTGCATATTATATTTTGCTTATATTAAATGCAATCTATCTATCTATTCAATCTAATTTATCATTGTTTAAATTTGTTATTCACTTTTAAAGCAAACTCTTTTTCTTCAGAATAACTATTTGTCGATTATTAGAAACATGTTTTATTCTTCAAAAAAAAAAAACCTGACTCTGACTCACTCTTATATTTGTGATTCACCGATAAGTCCCTAACCCTCTACACCAAAGGTCAAAGGACTAAGTGTAATTGTAGGAATGCATGGTATTTTTCATATTTATAACACATTTCCCTAAGGCGTGGGACTTTTTTTTTTTAATAGAGTAACCTTACGTTTGTAAAACCTCGTGGCGTTTTAAGAGGCCAGACAAGTAAATCCAATAGAACTAAACTGCCTTACATAATTCTTTCGTTAAGAGGTGTTATCATTCATGAAAGAATTTTATTTTGAGTCAGTCAACTGATATTAATCCTTCTACCTGATCATAAAATTAATACAGTGCCCTCGATTTTTCCAATTAATCCCTTTTAATATTCACCTAAATTATTAGTTTACTAAAAAAAAAAATACTTTTAGAAATTATAATTAATTTTATTTAAAAATTAATGTTTAATTCCGTACTTAAACTAAAAAGGCTGTTTTATATGCTTTGTTGTGATTTATTTATGAATTATGCGTAGGTTAGAGTATTTTTTATTTTAAATGACCGTAGTTATTATTAGATGGGGTTCGGTCAAGTTAGACCAAAAAAAAAAATTCAAATTAAAAAAAGTGTATTTTTTTTAAGATTGTCTAGCAACGTTTCGGCTTACGTTGTAAGCCATTTTCAGGGCTGTCTATCATGAAGACGATATTTCCATGAGAAATGTGAACTTAGGGACAGGACGTCCTCTCTCGTCTTCATGATAGACAGCCCTGAAGATGGCTTACAATGTAAGCCGAAACGTTGGCAGATAACCTTTTAAAAAATATACTCTTTTTTAAAATACGTATTTTTTTGTGAATCTACCTTTACCGAACCCCAACTAAAGTCATCTAATAGTTATAAAAATATATTTTACACACACACGCACACACACACACANAGCCCTGAAGATGGCTTACAATGTAAGCCGAAACGTTGGTAGATAACCTTTTAAAAAATACACTTTTTAAATTTGTATTTTTTGGATCTACCTTGACCGAACCCCAACTAAAATCATATAATAGTATGAACTACTAGTTTGTGAAGCAAATAGCCATATATTACAAAAACAACATTACTATTGCCTGGATATTTTTATGTATTCATTATATAATTTAAATTTAAGCATTAATTTGCAATCGTGAAACCTCTAGCTAGAAATATTTAATTTAAGATTTCGATTATTTTTGTTTTAATTATCAGGAATATCTAAACAAATAATCACACTCAATACATGGGTTATATTCTTATTTGTACAAACAAGAGATTAAAAAGCTTACTTATGTGTCTTTTATTGATAATTATAAGATTGAAGTACAAAATAAAAAGCCACTTAGTCACTTTTTGTCTTATCAATCAGTTTTTGTAATGCGTTTCTTCAAGGACATGGTATAAAACAATAATTGATGGTGACGTCACACGACTTGTTGAAAATATCCGCTGTAAATAATCTAAAGGGTTATTATCACTACCAATGAATATAGAACTATCATACCTTCTATTATCCGTCTTCATTGGTTTCTGCAAACCATCTTCTGTTGGTGAGCGCTTTCGCACATTGTCCATCCTCGTGGCCGATGTGTTCACTGTCACTGTCTATTTTCAACTGTGTTTGTATTCTACAAATCCAAGTTAATTGATTTTCACCTAAGGTTATAACCTTTCTCTCAGTGAAGTCTCTTCTTTTATAATCCTTAGATGCTGGAGAAATGTCCAGTGTGCGCTTCGCTGGAAAGCACGTGCACTCCTCTCCTGTAGATTAGATACCTTTAAGAACGGCTGGAAGTACATGAATACATAGAATTCTCTGTCCACCTAGTCCTGTCGATATCTTGATGAGACATGTCATCTCTTCATGTAATATTACTAAGCCTTTAGTTCTAAATGTAATGCACTTGGACATGCATAAACTGTACATAGGGTGGGATTTCCTATTTCCCCGTAAAGCCAGTGAAATGGGTCCTCTCCTGGAAAAACAACCCTACCTGGCCCAGGTGCCGCAGTCGATTGTTTGTGGCTGCGAATACGTGGAGGGGGAAGGGCTTAGGACGACATTTCCACCTGCCCCGGTGGCATTGCTACATACCTGTATTTGTTTTATCTTTAACTGGAACAGTAAATTATTTATTTTTATATATCTTTTGAAATAAACCAATTGCATAGGAAAGTTAGTTTTTAGAATAAATTACTTTAAATTTTTTAGTACAATACAATACAATTTATATATTTCAAGAATAGTTAGTTGTAAGTAATGCAAAATTCGTCATGCAATTAAATAGGTAGTTAGGATCTATCAAACTGTATATATAAATAAACTGTTTTCTTGAAAATGCGCATGCTATTTATTATAATTATGTTCCTACGTTTCGGCATACAATGTATGACATCATGAAGGCTATCGTGAAGACAAGAAGGAAGTTGTTGCCAAAATTGAGAAATCGCCCAAGATATCGGAAGGGGAAAGGCTTTAAATATATAATATAGGAATTATTATAAAATTATATACTGATATTAGCTGTGGTATTTATCCCACGTTAATTTTATAAAATAAATGTAAGGGAATAGAATAATATAAAATCTTACTACCTCGGCCGGGACTCGAACTAGGATCTCCTACTTTCCGGGCAAGTATGCTAACAATTATTTAGTGCGGAGAGTAGAAGGAATTATCTAGCTAGTCTTGGTGGTGTAATTTCGAGCATACTTGCCCGGAAAGCAGGAGATCAGGGTTCGAGTCCCGGCAAGGGTGGTAAGATTTTTGTATTATTTTCCAGATCTTTTATTGTATAATATTAAATTAGTTTCGATTTATTATTAGTAAAACTATAACAATAATTTATTTAATCGGCATATTTATTCTGGTTTTTCAACTGAACAAGAAGCTTGTTTTCAACTGCCATCTGAATCTCTTATTTTGTTTCAGAGTAAAGTTTATCTGTATAGCTCTAGGTTATTCCCCTTGCAGCTGGGAGCCTGTTCTTCAGGTAGTTCCTACAAGCCTGGTACCTGGACTCCCTCTACCCAGGCAGGTCAGTTCTTCAGTACCTGCCTTGGTTCCTTTGTTCCTGTGTTCCTAGCTCTCTCCATTCTTTTCTTGCCTACCAAGTTTTAGCACGTGTGTATATATACGTGTGTGTGTGTGTATATGTGTATGTGTTTATTGAAGACAAATACTCGCACTAAATAATTAAAGAGGAAAAGCGGGTTGGTTTAAGAGAGAGCCAAGAGAAAACATGTCGAACCGATTAGAAGATTCTATCCTCTTTGGAGGGTGAAGTTNTTTAGTTGGGGTTCGGTCAAGGTAGATCCAAAAAAACACAAATTTAAAAAATGTATTTTTTAATAAAGGATTATCTGCCGACGTTTCGGCTTACATTCTAAGCCATCTTCGGGGCACACCTGCCTATCATGAAGACGAGAGATGACGTCCTTTCCCTAAGTACACATTTCCATGACTGAAAATGGTGAAAATGACATTTCAGTAATGGAAATGTTAACTTAGGAACAGGACGTCCTCTCTCGTCTTCATGATAGCCCTGAAGATGGCTTACAATGTAAGCCGAAACGTTGGCAGATAATCCTTTATTAAAAAACACATTTTTTAAATTTGTGTTTTTTTGGATCTACCTTGACCAAACCCCAACTAATATCATCTAAGAATAATATCTACGGTAAAAAAAACTCTCCTTTCTAATCTAAATGCTGCGTTAGCTAAAAATAATGTAACCTTTTTTCGGCGATGAAGTTTCTTTCTACAAGTTATTAGACCTATTCCCTAATGGTTAAAAGGGAGGGGATTTCATGTCTGCAAGTTGAAAAAAATTTAATACCTATATTTTTTTGTATAATTAATGTACTATAATAAATCTTTAGTTTTTAATAGATTTATCATATTTTATAGTTCTTGAACTATACTAAAATTACAAATAGTTGTAGTTGGATTTTGTTCAAATAATGTATCCCAGCTTATTTTTATTGTATAATTAAAATAATATTTTTGTCATGGGGTGTATATATGCGGTTTAATACCACGTGAGTTCCGCCTTAGTTGTACAAGTTATTCACGATTGAGGACACAGTATACTCGCTTATCTGCATGTCAGATACTGTTCTTCTTATCTAATTATTCACTCCTCACTGGGGTCTTGTAGATAAATAATCAGTGCTTCTTTATCTATTCCAATGGGTTTGGAAAAATCAATAACTTTTTAAAGCAATATTAAGTAATTTTTGTAAACTCTTATTAGACTTGATTGAAAATTGATAGGTGAAAAGCATTTTTGAAATTTAAAATTTAAGACTTACCTATAATATGTTTTTATGAGTTAGGCAAATCTGTTACATAACTGGTGATCAGCGTTCGCAATCGAATTCCTCTTTGCCGAAATAATGAATGGGTTTTTATTTATTGGCGCCAGTTAGTGGCTTACATATTCATGAGGTGTGCAAGAGCCGATATATAATGCTGAAGAGTGTATTTTACCTTCTCTTAAAAGAAAGATGTCATGACATCTATTAAATATTAGAGTTTTCTCATGTTATCAACAGAGTTGTTCGTGATCTGTGATTTATGTCAGCAATCGTACCTCGGGTTCTCAGACGTCACACTGAAATAAACAAATCTTGTATTTGCCTTCAAATGACCTCGTTGGTGGGAACTGAGGTAGATGTACGGAAAATGAAAGCGACATTACACTAGGCTTCTTAACGGTTGGCCTGCTTCGATTTCTGTGGCGGTAACTAATGGGGCAGATGGTCGAATGTACTAAAAGAAGAGAGGCGTAATACACTTGGTGGGATAGTTTGGATTTAAACCTCCAGGGTGCTGAGGTGAACGCTTTCAATGGAGTAACGATTGATGGAGTTCAGACTTCTTAAAAAAAAAAAAAAAAACTTTCTAATGCACTTTTCTGTTTGATATTGTCTCTCTGTTTACATTCCCATATTTATTATTGCTCCTTTCCTATCGCCATCTCTGACGAATGCCGTTCTTGGAGAGCCCTCCACACATTCCTGCTGATTCTGTCCTGGAGTACTGCCTTCCGGGCTATAACTGGCCTCCAGCCCCGATACAGTACGTATCCTCCAGGTTTGGCTCCAGCCTAATTATAGTCTTCCTTTGGGATTGCTATTCTCCTTATTGATTCCCAAACGTGTATCCAAAAGGCCAGTCGGCTATATCCATGTGCTCCATGTCTTATGTCAAATGTGGCGGTATTTACTTATTTCGTTTGATTGTCATAATTTTTAATAGAGGGCTTGAGTAATATAATATATGGGCCTTTATAGTAATATAATATTAAAAATATTAACGAAAATATTGAAATTCAATTCAATTAATAAATCATGTGATAATATAAAAAATTATAAAATGTATAATTACAAAATATAATGGAGGAATTAGTCAGGGTTTTGGCCAGGATCAGAAAATAAAATACTCCAAAATTGTTGGTTAATTATTTATTACCCAACAATTTTAGTGTAATAATTATCAACAATTTCTACAGCATGACTCGACGGCCGACCAACCTCTGACTATAAAAATTATAACATAAATTGTAATTCAATTATAATACTTTATAACTTTGAAAAAACAAGAAAAACGACAAAAAACCGCGGGTTAGTAAAAACCTTCACTTGTTATTCAAAGGAACTATGTTCGAATTCAGTATCTGTGAGAGGAACAGGGATTTAAAAAAAAAAAATAATACAAATCACTAAAAATCAATGAAAAATAATGCTCTTCACTCCTCTCTGACGAAGGGCGAGAAGTCTCCGCGAATATTTTACTCAATGTGATTTTTTCTTTTTGTGTGTTCATTACACCTGACCCACCTGTTCTTATTTTGCTATGTCCCACAAGCAATATTTATAAAGTATTTCTATCATTTCTGTAACAAGTGCAAATAATTTTTCTGCAGCGCTCTAACACTAAATGGTAATAGTTTTTTCAATATAGATAGATTTACATTTTAGAAATTTTCTACAATTTTTAGAAATATTAAATAAAAATGCCAAAAGTCCTATGAGCTATGTATGGTATGAAGTATGACAAGCGTTTGATCTGTTTTTATGGTTAATTATTTCATTCATTGCAATTTAAAACACTTCATGGAATAGATTTGACTTAATTTCCATGATTATTCATAATTTGGGTAAGATACCAATTACATACATTTCTGTGAGAGGAAAAAATACTAAATAGCAAACTTGGTTTGATCAGCGGCATGCATATTTATTGTTCTGGTTGGTCTTGAGATTGCAGTGAAACCAGCGTACGACCATTAAGAGAGACTGTAAGGATACTGCTTAATCGATCTACTTCAATAGATATATATATGGTTGTCTTCGTTCCTCTTTTTAATGTAATAAGCGATGTATTCTGGGCACTTGAAGAAATCCATTCTAATGCAATCATTTTATTCCTTCGCGCTTATTGATTGTCGCATAATTCTTATTCATAGACTCTTCTTCCGGGTTTGACAAGGCCGAGCTTTTGCCCATCTTGTGAGGGCTTCTTCAGGGCTGAATGGAGAATGAGGGCTCATCGAAGATTAAACGATGATATGGTGCTTCATTCAGCCCTGACGAAGCCATCACAGGATGGGTGAAAGGTTTGCAACAACAAAGTTTACTACACACTCAAGCCTGGAAGGAGAATCTATGAATATTTCTGGAGGCATTGGAAGCCTTCGTGAACAACAAAGCTTAGAAGCATATTGTGGACATTGCGGTTTTCTTGTGACCCGTGATCTGTCACATAGATGGCCTTATGCCCGTCTGCAGTTTGCCCGAAAGCCCGCTGGAGGCTGGAGAAGATATGCCGAGAGCAAACAGAAATAGCTATCCCTCGCTCCTGGCTGGAGATTGCTTGTCCCCGCAGGACTAAGCTGGAAGAATACAGATCTTTTGAGGAATTTCATGTCTGGAATGAATGCATCTCTGAAAGGACTTAGAAATGAAAGGAAAAGGCTTTGAAACCTATATCGGCTTCCAAGCTTGCTCGCCAGATGGAACTTCAGGTGTCATTCCGTAGTCATATTCAGAGTATTCAGTCTATTTAAAATAGTTTTTCTTCTATTTATGTGTTGTATAGCAGTCAGTTTACCTATTCGGGCATACAAAATATACTAATCCGTGTTTATTATGTATATAAATAGCTTAGAGCTCACACAAACCAAAAATGCTACAAGAGAAAGGTTACGTACCTTCAATGGCGAAGGTTATATGTTGCATAATGGATTTAATTGCGATGAAACGCAAATAATATGTGTCGTGCTGGTATACTGATATATGAGTGGACGTCATTCGTCCGCAAGTTTCTTTGTAATCGATGTTAAAATTACTAATATTTAACTGATGAACGTTCAATTATGGAAATGTGAACTTAGGGACAGGACGTCCTTTCTCATCTTCATGATAGGCAGCCCTAAAGATGGCTTACAATGTATCCGAAACGTTGGCAGATGATCTTTTTAAAAAATACACTTTTGTTAAATTTGTATTTTTTTTTTTTTTTTGATTTCTTGACCGAACCCCAACTAAAAACATCTAATAAAAATAATTAACTTCCGTTCTCAAGAGCTACTCAAACTAAGCAGATTTTCCATGTTTCGTTATAACGGATAAAAATACGATTTCGTAATTGGTAATGTGCCAAAAAGAAAAGAAAAGTATTTTAACGTTTGCTATTTTATATACAAAAAAAAAAAAGAAGATTTGTGGGGAGTATTCTTGTCGTAACTAAGTTATTTCTTATGGAGTAGAATAGTAGCAGGGTTTATTTATTCTTTTCTTAGATATCTGTTTTTTAACCATGAATTTTTTTTTTTAAATGTTTTTTATAGTGATTTATTTTCTCAGAGTTAATACTTGATTACTTGGTGCATACAGGTATCATTCCATACATATTTATGTATTGCCTTTGGGTGCGAGAGAGAAGGAGTCGTGGGACTAGCGGCGGCCGGTAACGGGGACTGGCTTCCTGTTGGTTCATTGGCCGGTCAGCTCTCCCAGCTAGCTACCACAGCCCTTTGCGCCCTTGGTTCGAAACTTGTAGTCCAACCTTACATCTCTGTAGCAGTCGACGTAAACAGAGTATTCACTTGGCTTGAGGACACACCGTCCCTGTTCGAATTCACTCCTAATGTTGCAACAATTCATCAGTCTACCCATTCCTCCTATCCATTACACCGATCACATCCTATGGTTTTATTTTTCTTCACCGACCGAGTTTCTAATATTAATTTTAAAATAAAAATCAATTATACTTCTTCCTGTTATTGTTAATCATTAGAATTAAGACCAGTCCTAAAAGGGAAATAATCTGAGAAAATGTGAAACTTACATATATATCAGCTCTTCAGATAACTTGCTAACAACAAGTGATTTCACTGTGATCGGCATGTTCTCATTAGAGCGACTTGAGGAACGGTGATCGATCACTGTTTACTTTGATCTCTCTTTGTCTGTGATTGTTCGGCCTAGTACTTTCACTGGAACGGAACCTTGTCAGTTTCTGGGTCACATTAGGAAGAAATATTCCCGTTCATCTCACAAATATCTCTTATTGTATTATTTTATAACAATTACGAATATTAGTTAACCTTTTTTTCATTAATTGGTATTTTTATTTAATATGCTCTCAGACAACCGTGAATCCTTGCAAAAAATATGAAAAATGACATAAATGTAATTTAAAACTTTGTAATCTGTAATCAATTGAAAAATATCCACTTCATTTAGTTAATTAAATTGGATTGTTGTACTTAAGATTTTTATTTTTCTAGAAACTTCTTGAATCATGTTTTCAATAGTCACTCTTTTCTTGATGGCCGTGTTTTTAGTTAGCGTTATTATCACTAGAGAACAGGTTGCTTTTAGGTAACTCTAGTGACAGACTTGTTGAACCCTCAAAGTCTCTCCTTTCCTTGGTTTATCGAGAATAAGTCCTTGTCCAAAGGACCTCTTCAGGGATATATTTTGCTGTAAGGATCCCAATGGCGCAGATTGACAGCCGGCTGCGGTTTTCTCATCTAGTGGCCTATCCTTCGCCTGGATTGTGCGGTGGCTTTTTTTGTAGCTTAACCCTCTTCCAAAAGTAGGACACAGCCAGTACTGTCTTCTGGGAGGTTTCTTCACACCATCTGTAATGATTGGTGCTGTTTAAAATCTCTCTGATGTTCCACTCGATTGATTGTGACATTAATTTAACTATTTAAAATTAAAAATAAGAAGGTTTTTAAATCATGAAGGGGGGCGCCAGGCTAGCTCAGGGGATCCGTACGGGTCTCGCAATCCTGACGCCGCGGGTTCAAATCCCGCCCAGGTCAATCTTTTATTTGTAAATATAAGCTTGTCCTGAGCCATGGGTGTTTAAAATGGGGTGGCAACCTGTAGATAGCCCCTCCCTCCAATGACCCTAAGTGGTTGCAAGGGAGGCTAACACAGCAAAAAAAAAAAAAAAAAAAAAATCATGAAGGACTGTGACCTTCTAGATCTGGATTTTTTTTTCTGATCAATCTTATGCATTAAAGAAATAAATTAATTAAAAAAGAAAATTTGTTAGAAAAATATATTTCTATTTAAAGTGTACAATTTTATTCTACGGGTTTTTTTTTTGTGTGTGTGTGTGTTATCCTCCCATTCAACCACTTAGGGTCATAGAGGGAAGAGTTTTTTTGCAGGTTGCTACCCCACTCCAGACATCGATGGCTCAGAAAAAGCTTTTATTTATGAATAAAAGATTGACCTTGGCTGGATTTGATCCCAAAATGCCAGGATTTAGAAACCCGTACGGGTCTCCTGAGCTATCCTGGTGCCCCTCTACGACTAATTTTGTTGATTTGGAATTAATATAGATATGAAGTATATTTTATCGATAATTTAGCGGTTCGATTCTTTGGCCCCATTTCTCTGGCGTTTGACACTCTGGCTTTCCCGTCACTTGACATTCTGAAGAGTAGGTCCGCCTGATGTGCGCGCTGACGGTGGAGGGTGCAGCAAGGACACCCAGCAAGGTCCCTTGTTATCGATCCCCCACAGCCAGGGTTCCCACCCCCTCGCAGGGCGGCGAATCCGCCAAGTGGAGTCCTCTCGTAAAAGTTTGTGTGTGCCATCTTGTGCGGTGGAGTAGTGACAAAACCCTTTAGTTCTCTAGGATTCGTCAATTATATCAGCTGCTTCGTGTGACAAACTTGTTTTGATAACCTTCTGAACAAACTTGATACTCCCCATTAATAAATACAATCCAGGAAAATGACAACTTTTTCTTACGTCAGCAGGATTCCCTCTAACTTCCAACTAAATACTAAAGTGCCGTCCACACAAAGAAAAGTTTGCCAGCTCCCCATTGGTTTGTGAGTTATCACGGACTTTGATGTGGTCTATTTCTTACTTTACTGATAACCTTCTTGTACTATTTACAGAAGTAGTAGTACAGAAGAGGCGTCAGTATCAGATGTAACACCACTTGAGCAGGAAAAGATTTTATTTGAGACAGGGAAAATATGTTGTTGTAATACACATTCCTTAGAAAATATACATTTAATGAGTGATTAGTTTTGCCAATGTTGATGGCCTTCGGTGGTTTACCTTCACTGTTAATTATTGGCTCTCTAAATCTCCTGTTTATTTAATAGTTCATTTGGATCGTAAATCATTTTATATTTTTATGAATTCATTTTGTCCCCTATCTAATTAATCAGCTTGATTGTCTTTTGTTTGAGTGTACCGCCAGCGTGGTGGTTTTCACTAATCTTCTCTGTGTAGCGGTCTCCTGCAGTTCCCAAGTACTTAGCAGAGTCCCAAGCGTAGAACAAAGACTCTTTCTCTCTCTTTTTCACTCTCTCTCTCTCCCTCTCCCGCTCTGATAAATTGAAGTAAGAGCTTTTAGTAGATACCTTCGAGTTTCCCTACCTCTTTGGCGAGAGGCAGCCATACTTCTCTCAGAACCGGGTCAGCCACCCTCACTCTTCCCGCCAAATATTTGCTTACTAGTCTTATCAGCTGAAGCCTATTATCTCTTCATAAATAGCGATTACATTCCACACTTTGTTGAATGATTTTTTCGATATTTGTAATATTTCTTTTTATGCGTTTTTCTACAGACAGAAGGCTCTAGCCGTTGTCCCTTACACTGGACATGTTGGATCTCTGTAAAGGGCCAAGGCACAGTTTCATTGCCTCCCTTTGACGTATCCATCCTTTCCATGGTACGCCCTTTTTCCTCTTGATGATTCTCAGGTTCGAGGCTGTTGGTTATAGCCTCGAGTCATCCTTAGATAGATTTCTACAGCCTACTGGTGAACTAGCATCGAATTGGACTTCCTCAACTTGTTTTATTTTCAAGGGCTACACAACTGTACTTGTACTTTTCACATTCCCAATCACTTTAGCCTTCAATCTTGGGCGTACATTGTTGCGGTCAAATGTTTCCTCGCTGTTCATAGTTAGTTTTTTCTTTGTGTGCTTCTGTTTGTAATGACCAAAAAAATTTTTGGTGTGCCCCTAGGGACATGGAACCCTATTTCAGGACCATTCTACTTCCAGTGGACAAAGTTCATAGGTAGAGCGGTGTGATGACGACTTCTTCAGTTTGCCATCCCACATATCTCTGACATGGGTCTCTGGACTCGAGACTCAGGGATATTAGTTGAAGATATTTTTCCCTTCTTAGAATTACTTTTCTTCCAGTTCTTATTAATTTTTCTTGGCTGGATTTTAATATACATTTAAATTTAAGAACATTCCGTTGTACATTTTATTGGATCCTGTACGAATCCATAAATTGATCTGTTATCTCCCTAGCCCTTGGTACATTCCACGCCTGGTCTATTACTATTGGTTATTTCTGAAGGTTGAAGGCACTATTGTTTACTTTATTTGTATTTTTCGTCTTCTGTTGGCAGAAGTAGAGCTAGCTAATGTAAGTGGTTTATATAATATTTACTTGAAAATAAACAGAATGAATATATTTTTGCAAAACGTTCTAAATTGCAAATGATTTTACGTAAGAGCGGTAGAGAAATAACATTAAGTTACGGTCAGAGAAAAAAAGTCGCCTACAACCTTGGAGCTACTTCCACGTTCCTAGGATCTCATTTATTTGTATTTGTAGTCCTATTCAAATTTTACTATGTATGTTATAAAATTTCAGCGTATGTTAGGGGGGGTTTAAAAAAAAAATTAGAATAAGATTCTGCGAGTTACGGACTTTGGCAATTGTGGAAATTTTTTTTTTAATATTTAAAGAATGTTATAAAAATGTTATTGCGCTATGAACACTAATTTGGTTAATATATTTTATTTGTTGTTTTATTTTCAGTTTCTTTTCTTTAAGATGGTATATTTATTTATTGTATTCACTAGTAGACGAATTTTTCAAATTCATTTGCGAAGTGGATATTGAAGCTCGAAAGTTGCTAATATTTATTTGTTTTCTCTTTTTCTTATTATGATTTTTATTAAATATAAATAACAGAAATTCATATTTTTCATACGCGTCATTATAGACTATTCAAAATATTTCGTCATATATACAAAAATATATTTCATATGGTATTTATTATAGAAACTTATATTAGAGGTGATAAATATGACATTTGCTATAGCAACATATAAATGAATTGAAAATTATATAAATATTATTTATTTTGTGGTCTTTAATCCCACGTAAATTTAGATAATTTTTTAGTGCAAGGGAACAGAATAAAAAAAAATCTAACTGTCCCAGCCAGGACAGCTTAAAAAAATTTTTTTATTCTGTTCCCTTGCACTAAAAAATTATGAAAATTATATCTTAAGTTAAAGGGATTCAAGCTAATTCCTGGCTTATTTACAGGTCATGCTGAGGGAGGCTCGTTACGATAACAATAACATGAGATATATGTATAACGCTCCATATTATGTGTCCAACTCTACCCTTCATCACGACTTTGATATTCCTTTTGTCAAAGACCTTATCCCTACCCGCTTCAAACTCTTCCATAGTAAACTCCAATTTCATCCCTATCCACAAGCCCAATCCCTGTCGTCGAACTCCAATCCTTACAATCCTCCCCGGTGACTAAAACGGAGATGGCCTCGCGACCTCCTGGGACTTAATGCCTAAACTTATTGGGAGTGTGGTCGATGGGCCCCTTCTCCCTGCATTGTGATGTTTACTTATTTATTTTATTGTTATTTTTAATTTTTTTTATATATGTACTTTTTTTTCCATTGTAATTTCTCTATCTCATCAAATTACAGGATGTTAATAACATAATGTAATAAATAAAGATTTATTAATTTAAAGAAAATGTATGGCATTGAGAAGTTGATAGCTCTGGAATGGATTACCTCGCAGATAGAAGTCTTCCCATTCCTGGGGGAGACAGGCTTGTAATTGTATCTCAGAGGGGATGGGAGACACCCCTTGCTCAATGCTTATTGCTTCAACCCTGACCTGGCAGGGGTCGATTTCTGGGGCCGATTTTCTTTTCGATTATCGACTTTGAAATGTCACAAATCTCTGAACCCCCCCCCCCCCCACTCTTTCTCTTTCCCATTATTGTCGTCATTAAGTAAGAGACGAGGCCGATTCCGAGGTCGGCTCTCAACCCTGCGACGGATCCTATTCCATATTGAAATCCTCTTTTCGTTCCCTCCCCTGCTACCTTCCTCAGGTAATTATCTGTATTTATGCACGATCTCCGCCTTTGTTGGTAGAGAAGAAGGAAGTTTTCTACCTAGAGATTTATTTATTTGCCCAAACATGGCTGGTCTTTGGAAGGCCGGCCGGCTGGATACTCCTGTTTGAATTCCTTTTTTATTCCTAACCTGAATGATTGCCTGTTTGATCAGTTTTACTGTTGCTTGGAAGAAAAACAAACATACTGGAGTCCTTTTTCATATTGAAATATGTAAATATAAGTGTTAGCCTTCTATGTTAATAAGTATTTTAATAATTAAAAGTGAGGAAAAAATGTATTTCTTTTATATGGGTGTAGCATCCATTTAAAATTCAAAATAGTAACAAACAATTTCGAAAAAAGAGCTGAATCACGAATTACACAAATTAAAACTAATTTCCATTTTTTTTTGGAACAATAAAAGTTGGCTGGCGAATGATTAGTGAAAACATTTATCTGCTGTTTTTATGAGATTGTCCTCTGTTGTGGTTAGTGTCACACTTCCATCTTCTTACTCCTTAAGACTTTTTAGTATATTTCCCCTTAGGAAACCTAAGCTAAGTACTTTGGTGCCATGAGAAGCTAATATTGTGCTCCTCAGCCCTCAAATTTTAATATCACCAAACCAAATTCGGCAATTAAGCTTCTTTTTAAAAATCGTTAGACGAGATCAATAAGGACTTGGGATCAGTTGAGAGAGAGAGGTTTAGAAGAAGAAGAAAATAAATTTAATATTGTTAGCATTATGGAAAAATTTATTTAACAAAATATGTGTTCAATATGTGTTGGTAAAGCAATTTCGAGTATTAATTGGCCTCTATCATTTATATTAAATAACAAATAAATTCAACATTTCGTCTTTTATTGCAAACTATTAAATTATTTCATTTTTGCTTTAAATTATATTTAGTAGAGTGGGTGCTACTGATTTCCGTAAAATTAATTTTTTTTTTGTGGCTAAAAATAAGTTCTTGTAACATAATAGGTGTAAAATGTAACGTTAGCATAAAAAACGCTTGTCAACTTAGATATTTGCCAATGTTACTGCCATCTAAGAGCTTTCTTCTCTTACTCTTGCGTTTTCCATTCACTGACTCGCTCCAGCTTTGCTAGATGTCATTTGCTCTTATCTTTCTTGAGGCATGGAAATTCTACTTAGCTTAACTTAGACTCTCGCCTGGCGTATTTGTTTCTCCGGAATTTTTTTGTACTTATAAATTTTGCAGTTTTGTAAAAATTAATTAATTATTGCGGTCAATCGTTGATCTTTTGACTAGCTGATAACGTGTCGTGGCCTAGGTATTCATTTTTAGAATAATTTATTTTAGTTGCTGCCCTCGGTTGTTTTTTTAGGTCTGAGGAAATGGATATTTGAGAAAGATACCTTTCGCCCGTAGTGGGAAATGATAAGCGATTATTCTTATCAAAGCAGTTGCCAAATTCTCCTTCTTGCGAAAGATCTCTGTGCTGTCGCAAACCTCACCGTTGAGAAGCGGGTCACACCGGGCGCCATTAATTATTAATATCGTCGGATGTTAATTGTCGCGGAGGTCGGCTTACGGCGAGGCGCCTCTAGTTTTGACGCGCACTAGCGTACGGATATCGACCTATCCAATGTTCCCTTTTGGACGGCGGTTTGTAGGTCTCCGGACGTTAGAAGGTGGAGGAGTACTGTCACCTTGGGATTTTGTTAGTGCTGACATGGAGTAGGCGAGTGGGGAGCTAGTTCTTTATCGTACGTCCGTTGCAGGGTATTTCCCATGTCTGACGTGTTTCTTGCAGCGGCGAATCTAGCAAGGCTTCTGCTTTATTTTGCCAGGGGTTTGTAGTCGTATTCCTTGATAAAATGGCAAGAAGTTCTCCCCAACACGAAACTCTTTTTAATTGTGTGCGTGTATACCTGGACTTGTCGAAGGACGCGAAATAATTGACCTTACTGTTATCAGTACTTTTGTGGTTCTTTCGGAAGGATTCGGTTTGATGACTCTTCAGACAGGCTTGCCAAATGCACCTTATCACGTTTGCTGGCCCAGAAGATGGTTCGTGTCATGAAGAGCGGAAACGTTGGGTGTGATAAATAAATTCCTTTTAATTGTGTCATACAGGACTTGTTTAAATCGAATATGATGGTATTACTACAATTGGCGATTTAGATACTTTACATTTTTCAGATGGGAATGTAGGTTGTCAATTGAATGATGAAAAACTAATGACTCCTTTCAAGGTTATTGGGGTAATTACTTTGGGGGGGGGGGGGGAGTTACTATTTAAACCGGTATCTATCGATACCCATAAAAATCATTAATCGAAATAATGACAAATAAACGACCCCCTGCATACGTATATCTTGTTTAGTTTCTCGCAAATGTTGTTATTGCTGCTCTTTATTAATATCTGTCTTTCATGTAGCTAATATATTTTATAAATCCTGAAGAAAATGAGGAGGGGGTGGAGGAAATTCATCCCCTGGAATATTCACGCCCCCTTCGCTCATTATTTGCGAGTGAATGTCTATTGTGACGTCACAAAAACCCTGATGATAGTATCTCAGTGGCTAATCCGAGACAAATAAAACCAGCATTATGAAGGAATTGGCTATTATCGCCAAAATAATTTCTTGTGTTCTGATCTAAAGTAACGGTTGCTCTTTTACTTCTGTTATCAGTGATTCTGTAGAGCAAGTCCATTTATTATCGTCTTTCTCTCTCCCATTCTCGTCACAGAAAATATCGATTTCACTTTTGTATCAGGTCTATTCAGCATTATCTTGCAATCAATCAGGAGCATCTTGTGACTGATAGATTTCTATTCTATCTGTTGATTAATCCTCTATTCCTCTTTGGGATTTGCTCTAGTTATATTTGGAAATCGAGGGCGGAGGTCGAAGTTTCTTCGACCTATCCTTAACATACATAGCTTGTTTCGTCGTTCGACAATTGTTCGTTGTATGCCTTTGTCTCGGGCAGACTTACGAGGTGGGGGGGGGGGGGGGGCTTAACTATTAAAACATTTACTATCGATACCTATTAAAATCGATAATCGAAATAATGACGATAACTCGGTTTCCATAACAAAAGAAAAAAAAAAGTGCGTCCATTTCTTGCGTTTTATATGGATGGAGCTCCTTTAGAACTGCTACATTATTATTTCCAACCTCCATGTCGGAGCATGAAATGCAGCTCTCGGCGAAAACGAGGTTGCAGAGAAGTGTGACACTTTTCACACCCCTTGTCGAGGTGTCGTAGTGTTGGCGCCATTCTCCGCCTGTGTGTGCTAAGCCCCCGAGTCGCACCTCTGCAGGAGCGAGGATATTTGAAAGGTCTGACAGAGCGCGTCTTCTCCGCTGCTTCTCTGTACTTCTGATACATTTGGAAATGTAGACACTGTGTAATGTCGGCATTTAGACATTATATTGTAAACCCTTCAACAATTTCATCTTTAAATGGGATGAGTAGGAAGGGGGGGGGGGGCTGAGGGTTAAAGAAAGACCAAAACCAATAGTCTTGATTAAATAATGAAAGTCATTTTGGTATTAAATAATAATTTTAATTTTTCTTTCTTAAATTTTCTTAAGAAATGCAAAGGGAGCCTGAAAAAAAAAAAGTATACCTCAGTTGGGATTCGAACCCGGGTCTCCTACTTTCCGGGTAGGCAAGCTTGACCTCTACACCACCGAGGCAGGTTAGATGATCTGATACTAGTTTATCTAACCCTCCTAGGTGGTGTAGAGGTCAGCATACCTGCCCAAAAAACAGGCGACCCGGGTTTGATTTCCCGCTGAGGTAGTTAGATTTTTTTCTGGCTCCTTTGAATTTCTAATAGTTTTAATGTCTTCATTGTTATTGAATTTTTGTAAATATTCATAATAACTAATAAATCTCACATGTAATTTTCTAACATTTATAATGCTAAATGCGCTTGTTCAGGAAGAATTCATGAATGTAACTACGATGACTGAATGCTTCCCCCACTCCAACTCCAGTCTATTGCTAAGCTTAGTTCTAGTTACCTTTCACGCTCATTACACTCTCCGGTTTGTACAATAAGTTTTGCCATTTATTGTTATATGCGTTTAAATTATATGCGTTTTTAAAAATTATATTATAATTATTATTTTCCTCCATTAGTGGGAAATCTGCTTAGAAACGCAGTTTCTGCGTGACGTAATGTCCTTCTTCCCCTCAAACTCTTCTTCAGCCAAAGGATGACGTTGCTGATATTCACTCAGGTATTTTGCACTTGAGCCATCGTTGGGATGGGATTCGCCGAGGACCGTTCGGAAACAGTGAGATCCCGCCCTCCGAGACCCGATACGGGGTCGCCCTGCCCACTGACCCCTTGAAGCAATTACAAATTTAAATGTTCACAAATTATGAGAGCAATTTAAATATTTGTGTGTAGTCCGTGTGTCCCATTGACAAATCGCCGCCCTGTTGAAAGTCTAATTCGCCTCATTTACATTCGTGTTTCCCGTGCTGTATGTAGAGCATACAGTTGTAAGGCATTGCTTTGTGTTTCTTCTCTCCGTTAGCTCCAGTTTTTGCCAGTCTCTATGTGCTCACTTATATACTCTGAACATAATATGTAACTGTTCCTAAAAGTGCTATTTTTTCTGTGACACTTTCACTGGGGCCACTAACAGTTCTACCTAGTTGCACAGTTTTTATTCTACTTCATTTTCTTTTCTCTTAATATTTTTTAATTAGGATCGGAGAAAAAAAATTATTTTCACAGAGGATTAGAGAAATATTACAGGAATGTAATTAAATTATTATATTTTAGCGAAACTAATGCATCATTATATTTTTTAGCAGTATTTTAAAAAATACTATTAAATTTGTTATTAGATGATTTTTTGTTGGGGTTCGGTCAAGGTAGATCCAAAAAAAGATACAAATAAAAAAAAATGTATTTTTTAAAATTATATGCCGACGTTCGGCTTACATTGTAAGCCATCTTCAGGGCTATTATGAAGACGAGAGGGGACGAGAGTAGCAGTCATGGAAATGCTACCTTAAGGACAGAACGTCCCCTCTCGCCTTCGTGATAGCCCTGAAGATGGCTTACAATGTAAGCCGAAACGACGGCAGATAATGTAAAAAAAAATACTTTATTTTAAAATTTGTATTTTTTTGGATCTACCTTGACCTAACCCCAACATAAAAACATCTAATAATAATACCTGCGGTGTAAAAACTCTCCATTAGAACTAATAACTTTGGTATCATGCCGCGACCTCAGGAAAAAATAACCGATCATTTCTTGGAGTAGCTGAAAATATGGTACTTTAAAACTTTTATGTGTGTGTGCGTGCTTTTTGTACGCACTGTAACGTCCGAATAATTAAACCAAATTCAGTAGTTAGGCTTCTTTTTGCAAACCGTTAGATTAGGTTGTCAATGGCAGATAACGGTCATGTGGTAAGAGGTTCATATGATTTCTCCCCGTTGTTCTTTTCTGCTTATAAATCTGACTTCCCCTTCTACTCTCATTAGTAGCCATCTTTAATGGAACAGCTGATATGCGTGGGATTTGGACCACGGAAGGTTGCTGCTATCCAAGCAGTCCTCCTCGACCACAGATTCCTCCGAGAAGAAGTCATAAAGCTGAGGTCATAAACTTCTCTCTCGAGGCTTTCACTGGTGGCCAACTGACCGGTTTCCGAGGAAAGTGAGGATCCATGTTTTCGTGGTGAATCTCTCGTGGACTACAGAGTCATAATGGGTTGGACTTCATTCAGCCTTCAATATTTCCCTAACTCGATCTATTATTCGCTAGCTTTTCGGTGGGGATATGTAAGAAATAAAAACGTAGTGAGTGCCAAATTTGACTCCTTATCAATACGCCGCTTAAAGTGTAAAAATATATGTCGGCGAAATATTCACTCATCATATACGCCGTTAAATGATTTTTATATACCGAGTCCCTAAAACGCTATTATATAGTCTTATTATATATTTATATTTGTATATCTCCATATAGCCATTAAGTGACATGATTCGCTTGGAGGTAAGGCGGAAGGCTCCCCCGGATCTTGCGTTCTCCGCGGAAGTTGCGGCACTAGCAATATCCTAGTGCGGTGTCTTTAAGGCTTCTCGGGGGACGTGTAGCACATCCAGTACTCAGTTTGACGCCCATCTTTTCGCTCGCCAGCTCTCCTCGGCCAATCAGGTTGGTGTCTGCCATTCGCGTGCGGAGAATTAGGGAGTTGAGGAACACTCCAGTCCATGGTTCAGTGCTAGGTGTCCTCTTCAGCTGTTGCAAATACAAAAGAACTATTTCCTCTTCATTTCGGGATCAAGGGTTTAAATTGTGCACGTAACATCTCTAAATGTTAGAAAATGCTTTTCTACAGTTTCTTGGTCTGTATATATATATATTAACAAAAGAAAAAAAAAAGTGCGTCCATTTCTTGCGTTTTATATGGATGGAGCTCCTTTAGAACTGCTACATTATTATTTCCAACCTCCATGTCGGAGCATGAAATGCAGCTCTCGGCGAAAACGAGGTTGCAGAGAAGTGTGACACTTTTCACACCCCTTGTCGAGGTGTCGTAGTGTTGGCGCCATTCTCCGCCTGTGTGTGCTAAGCCCCCGAGTCGCACCTCTGCAGGAGCGAGGATATTTGAAAGGTCTGACAGAGCGCGTCTTCTCCGCTGCTTCTCTGTACTTCTGATACATTTGGAAATGTAGACACTGTGTAATGTCGGCATTTAGACATTATATTGTAAACCCTTCAACAATTTCATCTTTAAATGGGATGAGTAGGAAGGGGGGGGGGGGTNAATATTAGGAGTATGTAATTTTAACGGACCATGTTTTTAGCTATTCGAATCAGTAAAATCTGTTGAAAGTTTTAACAAGTTGTGGCATAGGTCTAACGTGAATTCTTTTATTTTCTTAAGTGATATCTACTAATATCCACATTTCAAAGTCAAATGTAAGCAATATATTCAGTTATACTATTGAAGATGTGATGGTCCTCCCATATTCATATAAAGATTCTATTATATATTTAGTAAATTATTTGTATAAAGCCTTATTACCGGCATGGATACTATTTCAGAAGGCACAAAATTTTAAAAATACCCTCCTATTTAAAAAAAGAAAGAAATATTTTAATTTAAAAAAAAAAAAGTATTTTTATCTTTCTGTATAATTTTAACAATAACATAAGTACACTGATAGCTGGTGTTCATCATGTTGTCCGAACCATTTGACGCCCCCTCTTAGATAGCAGACCAGGTGACACTGGCCAGCGGCCTGGCGGGAGATGGGTGGTCGAACTCCGTCATCCGCATGGCCTTCCTGCCCTGTTCTTTGGTGCGAGGGTCACATTCTCCCGCCAGGTCTGCAGAGTCCTTCGACTTGTACTCTCGTTAAGACCTCTTTTTCTGCTCACTTCTCTCTTCTGCCCTGACTGTAGTCTGCTCCCTCTTCAAGTTTTCCCATTTATTACTTTTCATCTGTGATTCCTTTCTACTTGTGGAGAATTTGAGCAAATCAACATATCCTCTTCATTTTAGTAAACTATTCTAATTCATTTTTTTAACAAAAAAAANTTCCAAAGAAACCTGACGCAGAGTCTTCTTCTTGTTGGAGTATCTCCCGACCTGCCTTCCTCGAGACTCCATTGATCGCGACCTGCCTCTGTTCATCTCCCGTGAGGTTGGACCGCCTCGTTCAAGATGGAGTTGACGTGTTTCACCTTTCAAATTCCTGATGTTTGGGCTTTTTGCGATGCTATGTAGAGAATCCTAAGTTCTAAATGCAGATGCGCTACCGTATCGTAGCAAATAGTTTCTTATATATATAGCAAATGCATGCAGGAGGATACATAGAAGATAGAAACTCAATAGTGAAACTTACAAATAATATAAATATTATTTTTTGTGGTATTTAATCCCACGTAAATTTTAACAATTTTTAATGCTAGGGAACTTGCACGGTTAGACTCTCGACGGCTGTTGTTTAAACTTGTGTAAAAACACTCACACATATGTTTACTATGTATAATTTAGATATAAAAAAAATCATATGCATATGCACTGCACTCTCTATCCCACCTGTTCTTGATTACTGTATATTGCAGCCGCAAGTGTGATGTGTCTGGATCATACTGGTTACTCTCTTCACTCCTCACTGACGAAGGGCGAGAGATTGCCGATGTGCTTAATATATATATATTATATGCATATAAACTGGACCAACTGATTTGTTAATCCATTTGTTCAGTTAATCCACATGATAAGGGTTTTATTCCCCCCTGTAATGTATTGTGAAAATATTGTGTCTGTTAAATAGGATTTTCCGAACCAATGATGGATGGTTATTGGTAGGAAGGGAGGTCACCCCACGTGGTATATAGGAGGCCAACAAACCTGATCCATGCTAAACATATTATTGAAATGGATTTTTTTTTGGGAGGGGGGATTTGAATTCAATTATGTAAAATAGAAAAAAAATATATAATATTGGTCTTTTGGATTGACTAAAAAATTTTTCCTAGATCTGAAACATTTTCCAGAATTATTTTTTCCAGAATTAGTTTTATTTCTTTATCTGGCAACAAAGAAAATAAAATGATTAATTATTCGGGGTCTTTGAGCTAAGACTTCTGTCAAACCAATCGCACTACATATACCGACCCCAATCTTTAAATATATAAATTTAGTGTGTCTCTCTCCTAGAATTTCTGTTTTACTATGAGCAAACGGTCATTACATTTTGAAACTGATGCCTCCTCAGGAGTTTAATATACATAATTTTAAAAATAATGTTTTTATATAAATTTATATTAAATTCGTAAAGAGGCGTCAGTTATTTTTGTTCTTTTTTTTCTGTATGTCTGTACAAAAGCGTAAAGAAATTTCTTTATCTTTTATGCTTTCCGATTAAATGTATAGTGCTTTGTTTCGAGGTGTGCTGTGTTTGGGAGCTTATATTATAATCATTATGTATTTATATTATATCTAGACTAATGTATCTGTCTATTTATTATATTTGAAGATATGATTAAACAGGGATATTGTAGTATTATTGAGTCACATTAATTCTTTTATGAATATTTTTTACTCTGCTAACGATATTCTAACAATTTGCATTTTGTTTCAGGTATGTGGCAGTCTAATCTATAAAAAGATTTTAGTCTAGAAAAACTTCTAATTTCTGTAAGTACATATATTTTAATTTCGAAAAATTCGCTAGATTTGTTAAGTTACTTAAGCATTTATATTTTGCTTTGTAACAGCCAGTAAATTGGAGATTTCTACTTCATAGTTCGTCATTAAATACAATGCTTTGTGGTAAAAAGACTTACAGAAAAAACCTACGGTATAGCTAGGATTTACCTTTTTTTTTTAATGATACTAGCCACGCTTTTTTTTTTTTTTTTTTTTTTTTTTTTTTTTTTTTTTTTTTTTTTTTTTTTTTTTTTTTTTTTTTTNATAAAGTAAAATCTCTTTTCGTTGTATAACATACTTAATTTTTTCTCTTTTTAAATCCGTGTTCTAAAATCTGACGGTCTTGCTATTCATTTTCTCCAAAAACTCTCAACTAAATTTAAAATAGAATATATATAGTTTTTTTTGCCTTATTGTCATCTACATCACTTAAAGAGGCATTTTTTTTTTTTTTTTAATTTTTTTTAATGCCAGACTACAATAATTGGTCACCTTACGTCAGTGGTTGGTCAACAATGTAAGCGGAAGAAATCTTGTTTGACCTAATCATCGTTCACTTCTCAAATGATGAAAACTAACCCCGAATAGTAATTACCATTACGGAGGCTCGTCCAACTAATTTCGTCTTTGGGCGAGTTGTGTTAAGAGATATTGTCTCGTGTAGGCGTGAAATAAAAATGACTGAGAGGGACAGTAGGTTGTCTTGTGAGACGCCTTTGTATTCTTATCGAGAATTCCCAACAGTGCATACTGTGTGATAGATAATTCTTTCATTCAATTCTAGAAAACATATCTCTTTAGAAACTAATGTATTCATTCTTAGGACTATTTTGCCTTATTTAAGTTTGTATAGCTGTGCTTTTTAGGGAGTTCGAGATCAAAATAGATTTTTTTCTATTGAGATGTGTTAAAATTTTATTATCTCAATTATTAATTTACGAAAAAGTTGGTGATTGTGTGTGTGTTTGTGTTCAATAAAAAGTAAACTACATTCGTTTTTTTTTTTTACATAATGAATATTGTAGAAATTTTAATTGTCCTATTTTGGAGATATTGTCCCAAATTCTTCCCATAATGTATGTTATAATAGGCAAGATTATTTTTGACTTGTCATGGTACAAACTAGGGGACTATTAATTTTTCGATGACGTCACGCGGAAGAGGACGAGGTAGGTTATATTTGTACAAGGACTGTTTTCGACTTATCATTTTCGTATCGATAGGCACATTCCGCAAGTTCTAAGTCGGAATGTTCCTTTCCTCTGCTACTCTTGTTAGCCGGCTTTAGCTGATTATGGCTTTTTTCCTCTATTTTTTCCTCCAATCCTGCCTCAGCGCAAAACCTGTGATAATTGATACCCTACTCTATTATTTGTTTCATATTTCATTCTTCTGGGATTGCTATCGCCCTCGAAATAATCTCTCGCTGGTAATTTGCTTTTAATTGCACTTCATCTCTAGTTGGAGCGCTTTTTGTGATTCTCACCACGCTCTTCGGCATTCACTGCTTTGAACTTGAAATGTACGAATGGTGGTTTGTTATTTTTTCCTCTTGCACGTCAGAATATTTAAATTCCAAAGAAACCTGACGCAGAGTCTTCTTCTTGTTGGAGTATCTCCCGACCTGCCTTCCTCGAGACTCCATTGATCGCGACCTGCCTCTGTTCATCTCCCGTGAGGTTGGACCGCCTCGTTCAAGATGGAGTTGACGTGTTTCACCTTTCAAATTCCTGATGTTTGGGCTTTTTGCGATGCTATGTAGAGAATCCTAAGTTCTAAATGCAGATGCGCTACCGTATCGTAGCAAATAGTTTCTTATATATATAGCAAATGCATGCAGGAGGATACATAGAAGATAGAAACTCAATAGTGAAACTTACAAATAATATAAATATTATTTTTCTTGTGGTATTTAATCCCACGAAAATTTTTAACAATTTTTAATGCTAGGGAACTTGCACGGTTAGACTCTCGACACTAGTGCAGGGAATTTAATAACTTATCAGGCTTGTCCTGGTGGCGATAATGGTAACGTACCGTCCCGGATAGCAGGAGATCCAGGTTCGAGTCCTGGCTGGGACAGTTAGATTTTTTATTCTGTTCCCTTGTTTTGAGAGTGGTGTCACTGATCACCTTCTCTCCTCATGTGACTTTCATTAATGTCATTTTTAAAAATTATTATTCATTGTTATCAAATTATAAAATGTTTTAATTTCATTTAACAGAGTGTAATGTGTAAATAAAAGTTATAAAATAAAAAAAATTAGTTACGATTCATCTGAGAGGAATAGAAATGAGCTTCTGTAGTTTCTGAAATTATTCATAATTTATAATCATTTTTTATTCTATAT
>KZ807096.1:551183-577621 GCA_000696205.2 Oncopeltus fasciatus
ATATATATATATATAAACAGAAAACATCAATTTTTTTTCTGTTTTATGGAACAAATTAAGATATGTAGAATTAATGGGAATTAGGATTGTTCTGGTAGATTCTGTAGGGAACATTTAATCCGTGTAAGCAGATTCAAGGGTGTCGGATTTCTCATTCTCTGTTCGAAGAATCGCTGACGAGAACGAATGCGTCCTTCGCTCGAATTCCTTCGGGTCGGCGTCGCCAGGTGTGGTGGGATTAGACTTTCAAATGCGCGGGATCGCGTGGGCGCGCTCTGGCCGCAGAGGACAGCGATTTCTGCCTGTAGCGGATCTCCAGTTCGCAAAGAGGTTGCTGGAGAACTTGCCTTCAGCTTGCTGGAGAACCTGCCTCCTCCTGGCCACTCCTCGAATATTGGGAGAACCAGAGAGAGGAATGTCTCACTGTATCTCAACTTCGTCTGCGGAATCGTTGGTCTTGTTTAAATATTCATTACATGGATTATTTCTTAACTCTTTCTTGGACTGATAACTTCTATGTTCGGTTTCATTGTTATTCATTTTACTTATGACAACCTTTATCATAATTGCGTGTGTTGGGGGGGCTTTCTCTTGTAGGGTTGGGTGCCGTTCTCTTGCGTGGTCTATAGAAGACTGAAGGATCATGTGAATTTTTCTGTGAGAGGTTTTTGGACAGATCTTGGTCACTGGTCTATGGGGGAGATACCGTCATTATTCCCTTCCGGTCGCAGTCAACACTTCTTCCATTACTTCCATAACCAAACCATTCTTGTCATTCTCCTGCCAATATGTCCATGCCTTTTCGTCTTTCCACTCTAAATGGCTCCTCTCGCTGGCCCGCAGAATTCACCGTTCTTCGTCCATGTCTGGAATGTCCTTACTTGCCCCGCATTCTTGTCCTCTTTCGAAATTCGAATTGCTTCTTTATTTTCATTCCTCCTATCGAATGGCCGAAGATCGCGTTGTCTCTATTATCATTTTAATCAGAAATACTATTGGACCTTTTTTGTTGTGAAGGTTTTGTGTATGGTTCAAGTGCCTGTGTTATGTACGAATGTTTATATTTTGAAGATTATTCCAGATTATTGTAAGAGTGTAGATATGTTTCAAAATAGACAATCTATATTTTTTTCTGTTCAATAAGTTTTAGTTTATTTTCCACTATTTTAATCACAACATAACTAGTTGTGATATTAGCCTTGCGAATTGTTGTTTTAATGCCTTTTTTATCTTTATTGACTTTGTATACATAAAATTTTTAATACTAATTATACTTCTTGCTTTTATTAATATTGTTCTATAGACAACCGTAATCAAGGGAAGATATTTTTTCTCTTTGTTCTTGTAAAGTAACTTTATTTTCTCCTTTCTGTGGTTTGAGATTTGATTTTCTACACCTTTATTTAACCTACGAGAGTAATTTTTATTTTAAGGTAGCAGAAAATAAGGTTTTTATTTTGTTTTGATTGCATTAGAATTACAATAATTTCTATTTGGATTAAAAATTCTGTTTTTTTTTTTCCTTTAATTTCCCTTATCATTATCAAATACATTTCAAGGTATTCGAGCGGATCTCTGTTGTATTTAAGTGATAAGCCGAAATAATCGTTGGTGTTGGGGCGCGATGGTTCGCTTTGGACCGTATTTCTTGTTAATCCTCTGAAGTTCATTGTACATTTTCTGTATCTGATTCCTCGGCCTTTGCACACTAATGCGTGATGGGGCATTAAACGTGATCCCGTTCCTATTGGAATCTGTACAGTCACTCCACAGCTTATCTCTCTCTCTCAGACTGCTCTGGAAATGATCTCAATCCGCTCTATAGCTCAACTTTGACTATGCAGTTCGTTATGTCGGAGTCTATCTTTTTGTTTAATAAACGATTGGTTTTATCAGGGTTCGTGTCTATGAGGAACGAGGTGAGTGTGTAGCTTGGTAAATAAGTTCTGGCTAAGTCTTTGGGATTGCAATGAATTTCCCTCGCTGATCGTGAGTGGCGTCCCATGGCCTTCTACATTCGCATCGTACTGTAGTTATTTTTCAATTCACTCGTAAGGTTATATAGGATACTATCATTTTACAGGTTTCCTGTTTTGTTCATGATAATATTCTAAACTAAAATCAAAACTTTCGTTTCATGAAAACTAGACGTTCCTTAGCTAGCTCCTTTATCCGATCCCTTCTTCCAACTAGTACCATTCTCTTCGCTCCATCCTCATCTCATACCTTTCCTGACCTCCAACTATAGCTCTTCCCCTCGTGCGACCTTCTCCCCGCTGAAGGAACATCCCATTATCCCCTTCCTCCCCGATCAATGTCCCAATGACTTCTGTGAAATCGATCCCTCAGCCCTGTGGTAAGTTATCTCCCCGCCTTCCTGACCCTCCCTCACTCTCCCTATATTTAGCCCTCCGGCCCTATTCTGGTCACTGACTCCATGCTGGCCCTAAATGGGCCTCTTCCTGTGATTGCTCCTGTGATCTTCTCCACGCCCACTTAACATACTCCGTGATATTAATCACACCTTTTCTCTTCCTTGCCACTCTTTTTACACTTTCCTTCATTTGTTCTCTGTGACCTTCCTTTATCGCCATTTTAAACTGATATAAGAAGTAAAATATGCAAAAACAATTTATTTTCTCTTTTCTCTTTCTTTTTTCTAATTTATTTATTGCTTTTGACTATTTGTAATTCTTAGTCGTTTTATGAGCTCACAATTAAGTGTTTAATAGAATCACTATAGTTTGTCTTTCCCACAATGTGTTTATTCAAATATGAGCGCTTGCAATCTCAGAAGGTCATCTTTATAAGCACTTCAAAAACAATAGCGAGATAAGAGGCTTTAGCACAATTAAATAGAGAACTTCTATAAATAAACTATTAAACTATAACGAGTCAGAAATTAAAACTTATTATAAAATATGACTTTATCTCGAGGTGATATACATAGGTCCTGTACTGGCAAATAGCATTTTGTGTGGAGGTTCACCCAGAATATTCACTTCCGCCCCATTCCCTTGTGTATTGTTGTCCTATTTCTTGTCAAGGAATATTTATTGCTGGTCAGCTCTGCAAGGCTGTATGTACGTATGTCTTCTGACATGATATGCTATACTCTTTTTTACGGAATTCAACGATATTAGCTCCTCTTCTAGCTCGAATCAATTCAAATTTTATTGGAATTGTGTTCCGGAACATTAGTGTGCCCCCTCTTCAGGGATTTCTCACGCCATGATAATGCACATGTTAGAAATTCGAAACCTGTAATTTGTTTTTCGCTCATACAGCAATGATAGCCAGTGTTTTTTTGTAAAGTGTTCTCTGAGGAAACTACAGGTCTACTGAGAACGGACAGGTTATGCTCCACGACCTATATGACCACTTCGCCATTTTGGTGTATGGGGGGGTGTAATTTAAATTTTACTGTAATCCGTTAAAGGAAATGATGGTTGTTATTGTCTGAAGATTTCTTTTTGTTTTGTTTGTGTTTTGGCGATCGCGAATACGTGTCCGAATCGCATGTTTTGCACGGCTTAACTTCGAAAAAGTGTGTTTGAATTCCCTGTAGCTCACGCTCGCCGCTCGGGGTATTGAATAATTTATAGAGGTTGTACGGCGCTCTCTTTGGAAAAAGGGGGAGACCTGCCGACTTGTTTGCTGGAATTAAAATTTGATTCTCGAGGTATTGGCGTGGCGTAGGAATGGTCACATGTGACCTCGAAGCATATACTTGCCACATGTGAACTTCATTCTGAGCCCTTTATTTGTAATATTTTATTTTTATTTGTATTATTATATATATGGTGTCTCTATAATACAAAGGTGTGAATTATAACATTCCGAGGGTAGTATTTTATTGTACCCACCCTCCAATCATTTCAGTAATCGATGAACCAACCACAATTATCTCTATTCAATTCGTGGTTATTTTTCCCATCTTCTTAGCAGATAGCAGCTGCTTATCAAATTAGCTAGGTTATTTCGTGAAATTCTTGGCTTACAGCTGCTGACATGTTTTTTTTTTTGTTAAGAAAAGTCTGTATTTTATATTGTGTTATAATTTTATAGCTTTAAAGTTGAAATCCTTTTCTTTTTTTAAATTTTGAGTTATTATATAACTATATGTATGTTTTCTCTATTTATTTCAAAACTAAAAAATTCCTTTTTTTTTTAATGTGTGTAATATTAGGATAATAATGATTGGTGTATTTTGCCTGCTGTTTTGTCATTTTAAGCGCAAATAAATACATTTTATACATTTACTGAATCTATCAAATTTGAAGTATTATGTGGCTCGGTCTTCAGATACTTGGAAAAATGAGATTTCGAAAAATATATATATTAGGATTTCCAATAAAGTTGATTAACAAAATCCGGCCTAGATTGATGTTATTGTCAGAACCTAGTATTGTTTATCCACTGGAAATTTTGTAGGTTGTTTGGCAATGGTTATCCAGACCGCAGTTGGCGATTGCCAATATTG
Organism: Oncopeltus fasciatus; assembly: GCA_000696205.2. Lineage (NCBI taxonomy): Eukaryota > Metazoa > Arthropoda > Insecta > Hemiptera > Lygaeidae > Oncopeltus > Oncopeltus fasciatus. The sequence continues at coordinate 555,667 of KZ807096.1, forward strand.
GAAGGGGAACTTGAGAGTTCTGAATGGGATGATGACCATTCTGATCCTCCCTGGGGCTCTGTGTAATCAGCTGCTGGCCGCGCTATCTATCTAGGCCACAGGTAACATTCGGGACTGACTCATTCCCCTTCTCCTCTTCTGACGTCATCAGCCTGAAAATGCTCTGTGTTGACTTGTGATCCTGTCATTTATCTCTTATCTCGAAATCTATTTAGATAGTCTTGTTATTGCACTCAAGTGCAACTACCTTTAGTTTACTTTTATCAGTTCTTTTATTTACCTCGCCATTGGGAATTTACAGCTTAATTATTATTTATTATAATTAATGTTGTGAAGTGAATCATTTTTAAAATTTTTATGAAACAATAAAATTTTTATTTATTTATTCGTGATTATGTCGTGCTGACAAAAATAGTATAAACTGAGTGATAAGTGTAATTTTCTTAGGTTTTTATTCTGTAATATTTTTTTTACGATAAATATACATTAGGTGAGATATTAGCGAATATACCTGGGATAGAGTTCTTCCTCCTCGTCAGTCGGACAGAGACTATCGAGCAAGGACTGTCCTTGTGAATAGCTTTATGTAAAGCTTTCCTACCTCGGTGGCTGTTGCTCGCTGAACGACTCATTACGATCGACTCGAATCGGTTCCAGTCTTTGTTTACTCGGTTTCGCTCTCCCCACGACCCAATTCCCCAGACTAGTCAGCGTTCTGGCTTCCTCTTTCTCGCATAGAGTCGATCCTACCTCACTTCTCAATCCATTCAAATATATCCAACTTTAGTGACTGTACGGTCCATTAATGCAGTGGTAATGTTTCGTGGTGTGGGTTCTATCTTGGCATGAAATGTGTAGGACTCCTTAGATTTATTAAATACAATTATGTCCTTTGGAGGTGCCTAGTCTGCTGCCTGGTCCCTACACCCATTTCCCGTGTAGATAACGCATAATTGCTAGTCTCATTAGCACTAGCTATCCAGGTTTATGATCTTTCTGATTTTTATCAGTTTAAAAAACACAATCAGAAGTTTTTAACGTTTATAAATTGTTCTTTTTACTATTCTGTGTGTTCTTTATTTATTTAACCCCACTTTCAACTACTTAAAGCTATCGAGGGAAATTAATATCCCTCTACCCTATTCTAAACACCCATAGTTTTGTGCAAGCTTTTATTCCTTGATGAAAGCTCTCCAAGGGCGGGACTTGAACCCGCAGTGCTAGAATTGCAAGACTCGATCATCCTGGCGCCTCTGCGATTCCGTAGCGTTGGTAATTAGATAGCCTTTCAGGTTATCTGAGAATGACTGGACATGTAATACGTAATGTATTTTGCAAACCGGTGAGTTTAAATCATGAAAAATAGGCAAATATTGTAAAGCAAACCATCCTCACCACTTGAACATACAAATTTTCCCAGGAAAAAAATCTCCAAGGAATTTCAATACTTTTTATTAGTGATTTTTTTTTTTAAATTTTAGAATTTTATTTTTCTAGTCCAATCCTGCGAATGATTCACTTATTGTTCGAGCTCAAGTGTCATGAGTAGTCTTGTTACCATTTGATCGTAGTTCCTAGCAGTAGCCACTGACCTTTAGAGAACTGAGCAGCTAGTGACGCATGAATGTGCTAGTCCGGGACCTTCCTCCCCAGTTCTGCTACCTCTTTGTTTCCGTCCTCTGTCCCCAGCTGCCGGTCACTGCCTGCCTGAATGAGTCACTCGTGACTGAGGGAAGTCCACTGATCTCTTTCACCTATTGCGTTATCTCTAATTTCCCTTTTAATTTATTAATTTTCAAATTAGCGCAAATAGAACATAGAAATTGTGGTTTGGTTGTCATTCGAAAATCAGAACATGATTGTTTGTGTATGATTTCATTCTTTAGATTATTTCAAATCCTTTTCAAAGTTACGACTGAAGATTAATGCATGTTATTGATGCTTTATTGGCACTAGATAACTAATCAAAATCACTTGTTTAAATTAATCTTTGGCAAAACCGGATTTTGACGGATCCCGCAGAAGGGCATCGTATTCCCACAAAAAATATATTCTTATGTATATTCTTATTCAAAATAATAATTTCTTACGAATGAAATATGTAAGATAGATATAATACACAATGACATATAATAATTTAAATTCAGTAATAATACTTGATTAGAATGTGTAATGCATATTTTTGATAGTCACTTACTTATACGTCTAAATATTTGTAATAAGTTATATCATTGAACCGTATCCCTTATAAATTATAATAGCTTTACTTTTTCATGTCCGATAATTTTTTAAACTCATTTTTTCTTCAAAATAAATATATTTTCTCTCTTATGATCCGCAAGCCATGCAATTCATAATAATTTAGGCTTATAAATAGTAGCAATTCTCGGATTAAATATGTATTTTTAAGATTGTCCTTTTTATCGTTATTGGTTTTTTTTGTAATTCTTATTGTTAAAATAAAAAATTTGTTCCTGCTTTCTAATTTTAAAATAATTGACCCTGAAAAAGGACAAAAAAGAGAGTAGGACAGAGTGAGACAATAAACAGGTTATTTATTAATGAATAAGGTTTGTATCAGCTGATGTAATGGGTTGTGACAGGCATGGATTTTGTTTGTTTACGCGGTCAGCAGATAAGGAACAACTACCACAGTTTCAGGATATATCTCTACCTCTCTTGCACCTAATGTCAGGAACTCTAGCTGCGATTTTGGGTCAGCAGACCGAGTAGTGCGGCGACGAATCAGTGACGACAACCAGGGATTCTATTTGTTTACGCGGTCAGCTGATTATGGGGAGACTCGTGCTTTTACGACAGATTCCACCAATGCCACAGCCTCCCACTTACATCCTTGGTGTGTGCACCTTCAGAGTGAGGACCTGCTCTAGTCTCCTCCTCGATTGTTGTGGACTAGTTATGCAGAGATTTTGGGTCAGCTGACTGAGTTGTGGGGCGATGAGTCAGTGCAGAGTGACGGTTTCTGTTTGTTTACGCGGTCAGCTGATAAGGAATGACTACTGTCTGATACGGGCTATAAGTCTACCTCTCCTGTCACCACGGGCAGTCTTTCCGCCATCAGCCGCCTGGTATTTGCACCTTCGAGGTGAGGATCTGTTCTAACCTTCATTCTGTAGATGGACATGCAGCAGGATTTTACATTAAAACGTTAAAATTCTCGTAGGTTTAGTTCAATGGGTAAATCTGCATCGTTTTGGATTCGAGTCCCTGGCCTATCTATTTTCGAGAATACATTTTTATGTTTTATTCAATTCCCGTCCCACTCTTACATCTTACAGCGTTGAATATGTTGGTCTACACTTAATGACGTTTAAACAGTTCACATGAAATAAATAAATAAAAAGCTTACAAGCTTCAAAAATTGTTAAAATCGTATCAAAACATTTGCGTGTGTGCGTTATGTTCTATCTACATCTTCCTGAATAAATAAGATATTTGAATCGGAGACAAAGCAAAGGTATTCTAATAATTGTCTGCACAATCGCTATTTTGTCGCCAGCTGTGTTATCATGTTGCTGGGTCAGTCTTGCTGAAGATTTTGAACACACCTTTTTTTCGAAAAGTCTCTTATTGTAAAATATATATCTTCTCCACTGTGTCATATTTATAATAAACAGATCTCAGATTTCAGTGTAATTTATTAACTTCTACGTCTTAAAATTTAAACCAAGATTCCATTTCATCCAGGAGTATGTGGTTGGTTTTGTGATATGGCAATTAATCTGTCACCGTCAAAGTTGAATGTATTAAACGCCTAGGTAGTCATTAGTGCAGATGTTATTATTTTTTTCAAGTTGCAAGTCTAGATTTACTACTTGTGGCATATTAATAACACGTTTACAATTTGTTTACTTGATATAAGCTGTTCGATCAAAAATAAATAATTTTATTTTCGTGCCGAGAAAATTACTGAAGATTAAGGTTTAAAATGTGAATACTGAATGGAAGTCTAAGAATTCCTTTGTGCCGTGTAGTCATTCCCATGTAACACGAGAGTTAGTCTATACTGACAATATATCAATAGTTATAGCCATCTTTTTAGACACTCTCTTATGTGTGAATCACCTGTTCAGTATCGATCAGAAATCTGATCTGATACATATTATGTATATACGAGATATTTTGCATTCTGTAATGGCAACATGTCGGCTTTCAGTGCAAGCCATCTTCAGGGTCGATGATTGTGGCAAGGAGTGTCTGTCAAGCCCGACCAATACAATTAAAGTTGTTAATAAAAAGTCAACTCTGATTTTCCTGACTTGGCAGACACTTCCTCCTGCTGTAATCAGACTAATAGATGGCATTGCTAGTCGAATCGTAGGAACTAAAGGATATATTATTGTTACTTATTTCATATAAGTTTTTCTTAACTCTTTTCTGAGCGAGCCTTAATTATTTATATACTCTTACATCATACGACCAATTATCTCCTTCCCGTATACATCCTTTCAGTGTAATAATTAGGTTGATAGAGATAAATTTTATTGCCACGATTAACTAATGCCTTTCGGTATTTGTACTTCTACAATCAAACTCAAACGTATAAAGTCTTGGAATTGTGCCTTTCCTTTTTGTAAGTGTGAATTGTAAGCTGGAGAATGCAGTGGTAAATAGGAAAGGAGGAATGCAAATGGCCTTTTGCAAGCGTATCCGAAGCACCTGTCTCTTGCACAACGCTATCAGCTGGCACATGCGTACCAGTCAGCTGCTGACCTTCCGGATTCAACAGATGACCTATCAACAGCTGAGTCAGGACTCTCTGGCTCTTGCTGTACGTTTGACTGCTTCCTTTGAGTCAATTTGCAGGCAAGGGAACGCTTAGTAAAGTATACTAAAAATGAGATATTTCATTATGATCTTTAGGACTTGTAACTGTTTAGTATCTAATATACTATCTATAATCTGAGGGAGGTTGCTGCGTTTTACATCATATCTTGGCATTATTGCTGTATTAGCTTTATTGCTGAGTTTACTTTCGTAGGCACACATTTCTTTCCCTGTGGTAGTGTGTTTCAACAGGTTGTCGTGGAAGGCGATAGTTCTCCTTGAGAGATTCTTCTTCTGGAGCCTGTGGTAGGTCTAGCGATCCTCCGAGAAACTTACCGCTTACTTTCTCAGTTATTTATACCTCTTTGCCTATTCCCAACGCTTCCTTCTAGCTCTTCTTCATGTAGTTTCTTCTTCGCCCTTCATATTTTTCCTTTCCTCTGTGTTCGAGAGCCATCACCTTATTAATATTTAGAATGGGAAAATGGTCCATACTATGTATAATTGTGCCGTTGAAGAGAAATTTATTAAAAAAATCATTGAAAAAGTAATAAGGGTTCGGTCAAAATATTAATAAAAGAATACAATTTTCTATCATACCTTCTATTATCCGTGTTCATTGGTCAATAATTTAATAAAATACATAAGTGCACAATATCATACACTAAGTGTACATGCTAGTTACATTAACCTTATGTAAAGCCTTAAATACATAAATTAATATCTTACTGGTTTATTATTTAGATAGCTCTCATAAAGAATGTATTTTACTATCATAGCTTCTATTTCCGTCTTCATGGGTTTTTCTGTTGGCGAGCGCTTTCGGACATTGTCCATCCTCGTGGTTGAATAGAACAGATGATGGTTTGCAGAATGAAGACGGATAATAGAAGGTATGATAGTTCTATATTCACTAGTAGTTATAATAACCCTTTATATGTATTTTACTATTATGTGTGTTAATGTGTGAGATTTAATTTCTATTTAAGCTCAGAATATGTACAATGTGAACAGACACCGCCCTCCACCGACTCCACCCAACACCATTGCCTTGATGATGGCCTACTAGCTAAGCCGAAACGTTGGCATAAATAAAAATATTACTCCAAATTGTGGTGTATATATTTTTTTTTTTTTTCTTCCTGGCCGAAACCCCGACCATTCTCACACGTTAAGCTCAGAATGTTTACTTTAAATAATTTGTTCGAAAATCATTCCTATTTTTCGACACTTAAAATTCTATTCAATGGTTTATCGCTTTAAAGCTATAATTATTCACTGAACTTTACAGATAACACGACTGTGTTTTGAGATGAATATTAAAACGTCTTAAAATGAGAGTTTGTTGACCGTAGATATTATTCTAAGATGATTTTAGTTGGGGTTCGGTCGAGGTAGACCAAAAAGAAACACAAATTAAAAAAGAGAGTTTGTTGACCGTAGATATTATTCTAAGATGATTTTAGTTGGGGTTCGGTCGAGGTAGATCCAAAAAACACAAATAAAAAATGTATTTTTTTAATGAAGGATTATCTGCCAACGTTTCGGCTTACATTGTAAGCCATCTTCAGGGCTATCATGAAGATGAGAGAGGACGTCCTGTCCCTAAGTTCACATGTAAGCCGAAACGTTGGCAGATAATCCTTTATAAAAATACATTTTTTTAAATTTGCATTTTTTTTTTTTTTTGGATCTACCTCGACCGAACCCCAACTAAAATAATCTTAGATTAAAACGTCTTTTTTGATTAATATAACTTGAAACTCTTATGTGCGTTTTAGAGTTTGCCTCATTTTAGTGCATGACGTCAGAACACATACATTTTCAGAAGCCCACAACGCAGCAGCGTTTACCTAAATTACAAAAACCTCCCCAAAACCAGTGATGTCATGTTCGGCCTGCGGATATCAGATCCGGCGAAAATTCGGCGCCTGACTCCGGCTACCCTTCCCCCCACCACTTGAAATATCTGACGGCATTCCAATGGCCTCCACTAATACCTTTTACCTCCCACACATATTTTTCCAGCTTTCTATTTTTTCTCTATATTTCATAAAATAAAAAAATTGATTATCACACTCTTCTGAATCCTGACCCATCCAGTTTGTTTAATTTTCTGTCTTTTTTTGCTTTAATAAATAAAAAAAAAGTATTCTGCTCTTTTTTATTGGAAATGTAACCTTTTTTATAATTATAAGCTATTTAATTTTTATAATAATTAAATTTGTGTTGATACATTGAACAATTTGTACACTTTGTGTGTGTGTGCATATTTATTGCAGTAAAGAGAATTCTTGTGCATCGGTCGCTAATTGGTGCAGTATTTTGCATTTTCAATTGAACATGGACACTTCAAGGTTGTTGAAGACTTGTCTGTTACTGAAACTTCAGTATTTCCACTATAGTGGAATAGCTTGTTAAAGAGATTTGGTTTTTTCTTCTCATTATCCCACAAATTGATTATTGCATCAATCATTCTTTTAATTTGATCCTTTGGCGGCTCATAGTATTTTTATTTCTTCTCCCGAAGTACTGCCTTAGCTGGCTCGTATTAATTTGATTTAACTAGCGAGATAACCACCTTCTCCTCCCGGCAGAGATTTGCATACTGGCCCGAGCACTCCCAAATAACCTTTGACTCCTCGCATGTGCTCGGGGAGATCATGATGGCGTCGGTATCTCCCAGTCGGCCTCAGTGCTCTCGGCTATTGTGGAAGGCATGAGTGATGTGCCGACATTAGCGGAAGGCTGACTGCGCGTACCGTCGGAGACATATCGCCTCAGAATGCGAACCCTTCATTATGTCGTTATGGGGGGAGAGCAAGCACACGCGAAACCTCCCCTGTGTAACCTGACACCACCTCTCGAAACAGACCGTTATAGTCAGGAGAGGTGTTTTTTTTAACGATATGTAATTATTATAATGATTTAAGTAGTTCTCCAAGTAGTGTTAGGACTGATTAGCGAAATGTTTCTAAGTAAGTTTATGCATTATTTGTTTTTATTGCTCTGATGCGACAACGAACGATCAGAACCATCTTCAGTTTTGTATTTCCTCCAAGGAAGGTCTATTTCTTCTCAACGTCAGTCCAGCATGGAGCAGATGTATCTGAAGGTTACTTCTAGGCATGAACCTGGATCCGCTTCCAGTTTTGACGGCCAACTAAATGACAATCCTTTCTTTTTCTTCTCCCAATGGGCACTCGTTAGGGAGATACGTGAGATGAGATCAGCAACATCTGAGAAAAGGATACGAAGAAGAAGAAGAAAAAAACATAAGGAAAAGTAGTTGGAGCTAAGAGGCATGGAAAATAAAAGTCATCTTCGAGTTAAATATTTCTTTGACGATTACAGGCAATAAGTAGAAGACAGGGCCCAGAGGTTCACCCTGCGTTTTAGATAAGAGCACCTTTTTATATATAAAAAGATGATTCTGAAGCCAATGACGTCACTTATGTTCAGTATACGCTTATGACATCAGCGGCAGACTGGTTATTTATTTATTTATTTTTTAATATCGTTTTCGTGACTAAAATTAATCTTTCCAATTTTTCAAGGAAGGATGTAGGGATATTTTGTAAGCATAAAGTTTCGGTTTTATTTATGGATTTATTCTATTTACCCTTGGCAAGCATTATCAGTTTTATCTTGAGCAAATCTTGAACGTCACTTTGATCCGAAATGTCTTCGATTCTTTTTCGATGCTCCTTATGAGAAGCTGAAAATCCCCATTCAATAGGTTCCGCGGATTTTTAAATTGATAAACGTAAGTGGGTGTTTTAGTATATTTTTCAAGTAGTTGAATGGGGAGGGGTTTTGCAGAAACTTGACCGAACCGCAAAATCATTAATATCCTCTTGAAAATCACAGTTGTTTTCATCGAAAGCATTTTTTATTTAAAAATGTAACAGGGAAAGTTCAGCTGGCTCGTCTTGTACTCCAGAAATCTTGTACTGTTATAGAAATTATTTCAAGCTTTCAAGGAATTAACTGAGATGAGCAATATGCTCTGTTAAAGCTGCTCCGGACAAACGGTCCCTTTGTTTCATGTTATAAAGTAAAAGTGCATCTACAGGTAAATTGTTTTCTGAATTAGGTGTGTGGATGTCATCATTTAGAGGGGATAATGTGGGTGGGGGTAATTATTTAGCATAAGTTTCGCTACATATGCGAGGGGGAAGAGATGTCCTGGTCACATCCTATTTCTATATGCACTTATATGTATCTTATGGGCAGATTCCGCTTATGTCGCCATTGCGATAAGTTGTACGAGCTCTTTAGTTCGAGAAGCCTTCCTTAAAACACCCGCGCACTCTATACTGCACATGTAGAGCGAGACTGTCATCATTCTCATTTTACCTTCCATACTCATACTTGACCCCAGCCCGCCATTTTCTTTTTTCTCCTCTAAAAAAGTTTTTTTGTTAAGTCTTCCCACTTTGTGTCTAGAAGGATTTTTATCTTAGTCGAATTCTAGTACCCTAGCCAGGCTTTTATTTAGAAAAATAAAAATCTCGCCAGTCCCATGGGTGCTTAGAATACGGCGATGACATGATGATTTCATGTCCTCCATGTTAATCTGAGGTTGCAAATAAGAAGAATTATATTGCTATAAAGATCGGATAAATGTTCTTAATATTCTTTAATAGGGCATTTTTATTGATAACTTGAGCTGAAAGTAATTGTATTAATTATTGTTTGTTGGTTTCTGTGTATATGGGTACTAGTGAATTATTATTCATTATATTTTGTTAGTTGGTCTTTGTAAGTTTTTGTTTTATTTAATAATTTAAATTCAGTTTTTAATTGTTCTACATCATTATTACCTTCGTTGGTAGCCCCAGAGTAGTATGTGTGTGTGTGTGTAAATCTAACGCATAAAAGAGGCATAATTTCCTTTCAATTATTACTGCCGGCATATGGGTGTGATTTTTTTCAGTCTCTTTTAGATAAACTTTATCTAAAGTCTGTCAAGAGCTGAAAGTTAGATAAAGTACATAGTTCAATAATTTAATAATTGATAACTAAATGAAATGTATGATGTATTCCAAAAGACAATTGAAAGGCATAATCTAGTCGTGTATTGTTTCTGCAAGGAAATTCGCTGGAGATACTCCGCTCTCCTTCTTCTTCCTCTTTGGATGTGAGGCTGTCGCTTGGATTCGCCAAGAGTTAGGCCTGTCCGCTCGGCATATGCTCTTTGTGAAGCTGGCTATTTGTGGCTCCGTGATCTGTTTACCCCCGTGTTCCGGGAGTAAGTACCTCTTCGAGGACGTACTTCATCAGAAGACTTCCTTGTCTCGGCTGTTCGTGAGTCACGCCTTCTCGTTCCTGTGTGTTTGGATGACTTTTGTAATGCCTCCATCGACCGGGAGAAGAAACGATTTGCGTTTCGCCTGTTTTTCTCACATATAACACGCGATCCTAATTATTTATCATTTTTTTATTCCGTCACGTTCTTGGTTCTTATTTGAAGCTGTTTGCAAACAGATTTCTTTTTGTCTGTGAATGTTTAAGGAGGTTCGAAGGCGTATAACACATCATCAAAAGAGAATCAGAAGGTCTCTTACAAAAACTCCATTATTGTATTAAACTATAAAGGCGTTTACGCACCCTATTTGAAAGGTGGAATAAAATTAAGATTTGTTGTGATATTGTTTTCTTGTAATTTTGCAACCTACTAGAAAAAGCTATGCTGTCTTTAGTTTACATTTTGGTTAGCGAAAAACAATTTTTTGGGCTTTTGATTTTGGATGGAAATTTCAATTTTAATCAGTCATTCTGAAGTGTAGTTATTTGTGAATAACTTACTTTCAGGAAACAGTCCTCAACCGAATACTACAAGGGGATCACACTCTATTCATACTCTAACGGCAATTTTGTTTAAATAAAAACCCACTTTTGCCCATTTACGATTGAAATTCCATATGATTGATCAATTAAATTATTGTCCTTAACTCAACTTTTTACGTCAAGCTTTTCGCCTTTCATATTATTTAAGGTTCATTTTTGTATCCCTGTATAATTTATAAATTACATAATAACTCTTGAAGAAATTATCTCTTCGAAGAAATGAGTTGTTTCTATTGTTTTTGGTTTTTGTGTTATTTAAATGACCTTTCAGAAGTCTTCCTTAGTTTTGTCAAGGAAGATAAGAAGTGACCGTTAGGCTTGAACGTCGTATGGCGGAGGGAACGGTGAAGGTCCTTGAGATGGAAGGAAGACTTCCTGCAGACCTTGTACCTGCTTCCCGCCGGAAGCCGTCCTGTCTCGGCAGACCTTGTCCCCTGTGCCACCTTCTTGTGAGGAATATTGGCACTTCGGTTCGGGATACGTCCTTCTGGCACATAGCTTCCGCCAGCCGAGCGAGCATGTACCCTTCGAGGTTAAACACGATCGCTAAAAATAACTTGTGTGAAAGGTCACATTAACCATTTCTTTTCAACGAGCTTTACTTGACTTGACTTAAGGAAGTCCGTAACTAATGGGGCAATGGGTAGATCCTGCACTATTAATGGCTGTTGAGCTCAGGTCATTTGCTAAACGTCTCCCTCACAACTACTTTACTAAGAGGCAGATTTCCACCTTATTCTTCTAAATACCTATTCCTCTGTATTGGTATTTTATTTCTCGATGAAGGATTGACCATAGTGGAAGTCGAATCATAGCTTCAGACATGAGACCCTAACGAATACAAGCTAAGTTAATTAATTAAATAAGGTTACTATAGAGGACGCCATTAGAGAATGATCGGGGGTGAGATAGAGATAGATAGATAGAGAGAGAGAGAGAGAGAGAGAGAGAGAGAGAGAGAGAGAGAGAGTTTAATAGTATATTAATAAGACATAGAGTTTTTCTAGTATGATTCTAATAATAAAAATTGCATCATGTCTTCAATGATCCTGCATTGTTAAGAAATAAATTTGGCCCGTTGTATATTTATATGTGTATGTGTGTGTACGTGTTCTCGCTAGAGCACGTACACACACACACACACACACCTCATTTTAAGAAGAAAAAGATCAAATCATTGGATGAGTTCTTTAATGGCTGTAATTAGTCGATATGAATGAAGGCTTCAAAGTAGACCAAATAGAAAAGTCGTCAATATTTTTGTTGTTTTAGAGATAAACAATTTTTAACAAGCAATACATATTAAGAAAAATATTGAAGAATTTAATTTCGAGTATCGTGTATACTTTCTTATTTTTGAAATATAGAAACTAAATATGGTATATAGGGGTACCTAGCTTGAAATATGGCTTCAAGGGTAGGGAGGGAGGTTAGAGAAAGGCCTAAATTGATAATCTTTATTACTCTTTTATAACAGAAAAAGTTTATTTTGAAATAAATTATTTTATTTTGACGTGTAAAATCAAATTTTCTAACTTTAAGTTTAATGAATTTTTTAAAGAAATTAGTATGATATTTAATAATGTAGCGAAGATGGTTGAGCTCTTATCACCCTGTTCCTTCTCGACTAGTTTAGTTACCTTTCTCCTCTCCGTGCTGCGAGATCAATCCTGAGTCATTTACCATCTTCTCCAATGTATTGTGGGAAATGTGCTATGATAACACAGCTCTTGCGTAACAGATCTTTCCTCTTAAGATGCCTTGTATAATTCTCTACATTACATCTGCTGTACATTCACTCTAGTACAACGGATACGTTATCACCATAACTTATCACCACCAACTGCTCCCTGGGTGATGTGGACATACTCTTCGCTCTGCACATCCCTGCTGGAGAGGATGTCCTTCTCCAGTGTCACGGTCCACTTGAATCGGCAGATATGAAAGTGATTTGAGACCGCTTGTACGAGCCGGTTCCTCCGCGATTTGATGGCCGCCTAATTGCCATGTATCTCCTATCCAGCTCTCAATCTTCAATGAAAGTCTTCTGCAGTTATCTCGGATCTCGATGATGGAGAGCTGCATTTTATCTCGAATCCAGGAGTCTGGATTTCTTCAAATCATCGTAACTTACTAATTTACATGGAAATTTATCTAAGAAATTGCCATCCATAATGTAATTAGCTTAAGTATAGCAATTTAAAAATAAAATAAAAGTTCTGATTAGTGCTTTTATACTAATTAATTTTAATTTACATAAAGATCTGGTGGAGTCCTCATTTAGCTTGAATGTTGATTTCCCCTAACCACTACTTTTTTATTATTTTATGTTTACTGATATCTGCAGTGATAAATGAATTTAATGTTATTGATGCTCCTAATTTTTATGACCAATAAAGTGTATTGTTGATCTTTACATAGGGATTTTATGAGTTTAACTGTTGCATGGCTAAAGTGCGTTCCGCAGCTGCTGTGTAATCTAAACAGATTTCCAATGCTTTATTAAAGATGAACACAAATAAGAGTAAATGACCAAAAACTGAAGAAATCCAAAGATGAGGCTCTGGCACGTAAGAAGAGTGGGGAATGTTACTGGATAGTTACTGCATTTACTCCATCTGCAGCTGAAGTAGATTTCGTGTCGAGCGAAGGCGGCTGTGGTTTGGTTCTGTCACCTTTGGTGTGACTGCCGTATGCAAATATCCTGGAAGGCGGAAGGACCTTGGTCTTGACCAGGACTTTCCTCTTCCGTCTGACCTCATTTAGTGCATTCTTCCTACCTCGCTGGCGATGTACTTGATTTGCTACCATACATATATAATCCGTTTTGTCTGATTATATATTGTCTTCCGAGAGGTTTTTCAGCTTTAACTGTAAATTAATATTAGTCTTATTGGAATTTTTTTTCTTCGTCCCATTTATTTTTCATTTTGTATTTTTGAAATTGTCCTTAAATCGTTCTGAATTAAATTTTACCATTAACTTTGAAAGATTATTGTTCTTTTGTTGAAAATTTAAAAAAAAAAAAACATCACTTTCTAACTTGGTTATGATTATTAATGAAAATGATGTATTTAGTGTGTATATTTAAATATCGACTAGGTATAACCCTGGTGTATCGTTAGGCCTTTGATAGGTGGGAACTGAATGTTGCTCCTTGCGATTAATTCCAGAGATAAGGGTGGATTACGCCAACCTCCCTTGCTGTGGGAATGAGCTTCAGTGGTGATTGCGAATGATAATAGAGAGACAATCTCTGCTGTTATGTAAATCAAATCTCATTTATTCGTAGTTAATGTCTGCCCTCTACTCATCATAATTACCAACTGTTACCGGTGTGGCAGTCTATATCCCACCCCGCTTATGTATTGCCCAGTCAATATGCCACCCCTAACTATATCTTGTCCCCGTGTAAGGGTTGAAATTAAGCTTGCAAGTTGAATTCTCTAATATCTGATGAGGCAGATAGGATTCTCGGCATCATGTTATTCTTTCATTTTTACTTTTCTCTTCTGACTCCCTTTTCCTGCTGGTTAGCTCATCGGCCAACGGCTGGGGGTAGATCGAGAGGTGCGCCCTCATCCCCATTCCGCCGGAGGTATGGGGTAGATCGATAGCTATCCCTAATTCATTGGCCCGAGTCGCGAGGGGAGGTTATCTCGTGGTTATTTACCTAAGAACATGTATACCTTTCTCCCCCTGTATTAATTGAGGGTTTCACAAGTCTGTGAAACATCCCCCTGCCACGGGAAGCCGATCTGTGGGAGATCAAAGCCCTGGTAATTATTTTTCCCACTTCTCAATTCCTCTCTCCCTCCTTCCAGTTTGTCCTAAGGTTATTTTTATTTTATGATGAATCCTGACAGGAGAAATACATACTCTGGTCAAATATACAGTTTCATTTTCCGAAAAAAGTCACAATGTAACTACAGTTATCACTTTAAAAAAAACACATTTTTTTTTCAAGAATTTCTTGCACCCACTGGAATGAGCAATATAGTGAAGTTATTTTATCGCTGGATCTTTGAAAGTGCTAAATTACTCTCCTAACTCAATTTGGGTTCGAGGATACACCATTTGTGAATTTACAATTTGCTAATGTTCCGTCAGAAAGGCGTGATTACAGTCGACGTACGTTTACACAGCTGCTTCAAGTCTTGTTGCGTTCCATATTTGTCCCTAAGATGTACGTCACACCTTTCTCTGACAGATCTACGTCACTGAGTTGTCCTGAACGCATTTAAGAGGTCATATACATGATTCACACTCTATACTTATTCTTATGTACCTCATTTCCCATAAGTAGAAGCCAATTAAATTCAAAGAGAATATATGATTGTCTGGTTTTCTGAACTTTTTATTTTTTCCAAAATTTTATGTATATATATTTAGTGGCAAGCCTGTTAATAAAGTAATTTGTTTTCTCTTGAAGTTTTGCTAAATAGTTTATTTATTGCTTCATTATTAATTTTAATGAAAGGTGATATTATTAGGCATTTTACTTTTAACCAAATGTATGTTTGCCCTTAAATTTTCTTCTTTTTTTTCCGAATTTCACTGTAAAAATCATAAAATATGATGTTTTAAAAAATATTTCAAAATAATAATAAAAAAATGGAAATTGAAGTGAAGGCGGATAGATCTCCACGGAAAATACAAAATTCTTATTATACCAAATTCTGCTCGACTTAGTTTTGTTCGAAAGAGATTTATGACGCATTCTCCTCAGCTGAGCTAGACAGTTATCATACCTTTTATTGTCTGTCTTCATTGGTTTCGGCAAACCATCTTCTGTTGACGAGCGCTTTCGGACATTGTCCCATCCTCCAGCTAGACAGTTCCTCGACTATGGCTTCCTCACATAGAGGTATAGAAGTGGAAGTTGGGTGAAGTAGAACGGGGAATGTCCCAGAAAGAGGTGGAGGGTTCGCCTGAATGTCAGTTGGCGTTCCCAGACGTCTTACAAAATAGGTATTCATGTGGGACTTTCACAACATTTTACCTGGGGAAATACCATGTCGAACCTGCACAAATCTGGGGGGAGGGGCTCTCTAAGGGTAGGACGGCTAGCTCTCCCGTCTCTTTCTTTCATTTGCCTCTTCTTCATTGCTCCTCTCCTTTGTGACAGTCTTCTTTGTCTCTCTTCCAATCATTGTCTTCTATTGAATTGTCCCTCTAAGTGTTTTCCTTTTAAACTTAGTACGAAAAGTATTTTCTGATCTATTTAGGTTTGTTTTAGTCCATCCATTTGCATAATATAATGGTTTTCTTTTCAAAACTGCTACTTTTTGTAGTTCCATATGCCAGGAAGGCAAATTTCTTTTAATCTTACGGCTTGGAGATTCCTGACGATGTAACTATTGATCCTTGATTAATTTATTAATTTCCATGTAGGCATTTTTAAGTTAAAGTCATTTTAAGCTGTGGCAAAATGAGGAACTCGTCTTCAAGGGAACAAATGTTGGACGGAACAATTTCCATTTGAAATAACTGACGCTAACAATAACTAAATGTATATTTCATACTTCTTCTGAGTTAAGAAATAACACACCATAGGATCTATGTTACTTCATTACAATTAAGTTGGAATATTCAAATGTAGTTTGCTTTCGCTTTTGTGTGTGCGCGTACCTACATACCGCCCGACTCCTACATTGTACTCGAATATATCAATACAACTAAACAATGGATTTGTAAATGGCGAATATTTGAGTTCGTGTGAACAATGACTTAGAACAAAGTTATTAACGTCAGAACCTACTTATATACTTTATCGTGTCATTCCTAGTGAAAGCAAACTTCTGAATATCACTCCTCTCCGCTCTCTGCAGAATATAATATGTTGCTTATATAGGGACGTAATATATGTGATAAAATAAATAGATTACTTTTTGTAATTTCTGTAGCTGCATATATTTAAGTAAGGAGTCAATACAATCATATACTAGGTACATAAAAACAATACCTCCCCTAGATAATTAATCACAATAATTAAAACATTAACCCTGATTGGCTACCTGCTTTGCCGGTGAATTTAGTTATCAGTGATCACAACCTGAAGCGCCAACTGACAGTGTTGCTTGGACAGAAAACACATCTTCCTTATGGTTTTATATAACTTTGACCTATAGCTGTTATTTACTACTAGGGTGATAACAGCTATCAGTCAGTCATTCACTTTGCCAGTTTCCCTACCATTTCACCAAAGTAGCTGCACTTCATTTTCTTTTTTATTCATTGTATTTTGCAGTTGGCTCACAAATAAATCATCCCCTCTCCTAGTTTAGCTTTGTCCAGGGAACTTGGAAGTTGTACCATATCGACTAAAGAAATGCCTTCGTAATAATGTAAATTTGATGCGTTAAAATAACGTCTAGACAATAAAAAGGACAGCTGAATGTAAGTAGTTAAAACGCCACGAATCATCAATTTAAAGAGTTTTACTTAATAAGAAGTCAATGGCCTTTCGCCTTTTATTAGGAAATAACAAAACAAACAGAAGGTCACATCTGGGTACAATTTTTTTCTTTTTCATGGCTTCCAAAATTCCAATTTTTTTAGATCTCTAGTGGATATTTATGATAAGATATCACATGATAGGCCGTGATTTGGTCAGCCGCCATCCACATGCTCTGCTCAGTCGAGTCTTAGGATCACTTCCTGAAGGGGCAGAACTGGACAATGGTGGGAAGGGAACAGCCTGTGTTTTTCTGTGTCCCAGGAAGAGTAGGCCCCTACGTGCAATGCCCGAGGAACTTCTCCCGGAAGTCCGCCCTGCCTTCCGCCTCGAGCTATCGATATCTCACTAGCACATCGATTCGTGTCATTCAACCATGATGATACCTATGGCACTGGGAAATTTGTACATGCGGTTCGATTGTAAGTTCGTATGAGTCCATACGTTTCTCACATACTTGATTTCTCCCAGGTTTCCTGTTGTAGGACATCTCACTATGGCTGGTATATAATATTGCTATTATTTAATTGTTATCGCCAATCTCTGGAGGAAGAATTCATATTACCTTACAGGACGAGATGGTCTGGAGAGAACACTGTGTGCTGACAGTGTGCCCTGTTGTGTGGGATCGCCGCCAGCCTGTTGCCGCGCTCCATTCATGCCTCGAACCGGTAGCCGCGGACCTTCCGGAAGCCATCAACAGGTACTCCAGCCCAGATGGCCGACTGTATTCCCACTAATGCAGTGTCGTAAACGGGTCAGGGGTAGTAAAATCTCCAGCTGCGTTTTATGGTGCTGTTTATGGATCATTTTCTGACGGTACCAACTGGACTTTCGAAAAATCTAAATATTGCTTATTAAATATTCCCTGCATTGAATGGTTGTTCTGACGTTGTTAATGCTGGAAACTCCTTTATGGAAAACTTCCTTTATGGTCAAAAGGAGAGTTTGTTGACCGTAGATATTATTCTAAGATGATTTTAGTTGGGGTTTGGATCTACCTCGACCGAACCCCAACTAAAATCATCTTCCTTTATGGTTTTCAGTCTTTGCATTGAGATCATGAAGTAGAATGGATATTAAATAACTTTTTGTAATGTGTAAAATATTCATTGGGTATTTTCAGATAGTGTACTAATAAGTGTGACGTCACAACCCGACAAGGAGGTTGTTTCTCTTGTATCGAAATTATAGCACAAACGAAAATATTTGCTATATTTTTTTTTTGTTTACTGCTTGTACGTAATTTCAATATTTACTAAAAATTAAACTTCTTATTACCTTTATCTATATACCAAATAATTGAATTAATAATTTGATCCGCATGTTTTAATTATATTAAAATTAAGATAACATTTTTGTAGGTCCTAATAGACAGCCCTAAATTCAGAATTGCAGTTCTTTTTCTTATTACTGAAAAAATAGAAAGCCACCTTCGTTTTGAATTCTATGTCTTTTTTAAAAGAAAAACTTCGCGTAGTACTCTCTCTCCTAAAAAATCAGATCCGCTCTGAAGTAAGTCTGGAAAGCTCTCTGCTTTTCCAAAAAAGAAAATATGTTTTTCAAAGCAAAGTTGGTGTCCAACATCAAACATCAAGATGTCTCTTCTGCTCCAAGAAGATTTCCCATGGGGTGATCAGCCATCATTTCTAGCCCTCTTCTTCAATCCGTTATGGAGGGCAATGGTACATTATTAGAATTTCTTTTACATTAAGTTAAAGAAACAAAATAAAAACCATTGCTGATGTACGAGACCTTTACAATTGGAGCAATAAAAATATATTCTTGGACAAGTTTATTCTTAACTAACTATAGAATATAAATATTCATTCACTTATGGTTTATAATACCACGTCAATTTTAAACAATTAATAAGAGGGAATAGAATAAAAAAATCTAAACCTGTCAATAAATAAATCTTGAAAAAATCAGTCACGCTACTTGAATTAGCAACTGTTAAGGTCTAGTTAAGTTGAAATTTAGTAAAAGATTCTTGGATAGGTTTGTCATTGTGTGCGTGACGAAGCACCGCGATTGTGGGACATGAAGTTGTCTGACTGTGGATGAGAGTTGGTGGAAAGTGTGGCCCACTATCCCAGTTGCGGATCTGAGGATGTGGTGCTGACATCGAAATGGTGGTCACGGTGATGAGGCCAAACTCTGACGCCCAGCCACCACCCTGCTGTAACTCTGCTGTTTCTGAGCAAACGTAGGTGTTTTTGGTATTGTCTTGTAAGTCCTAGAAGGGAACAACAAAGGGGGAAACAACTCTGTTTCTAATACTATCAAGATGATTAAGAATAGGTGTCATGTTTAACATACCTTTTATTATCCGTTTTCATTGGTTTTGCAAACCATCTTCTGTTGGCGAGCGCTTTCTGGCATTGTCCATCCTCGTGGCCGAATACATACAGTTGAATTCAGACAGTGACAGTGAACACATGTATTTGGCCACGAGGATGGACAATGTCCGAAAGCGCTCGCCATCAGAAGATGGTTTGCAGAAACCAGTGAAGACAGATAATAGAAGGTATGAGAGTTCTATATTCATTGGTAGACATAATACCCCTTTAGATTATTTACCTGACACAGTTGTCATGTTTGATATCGGCTGGCCCTCCAGATACTCATGCAGAATGGTGAGGGTTTTGGCCAGAAGGCAAACAAATACACTAGAATTAAGTGTATTATTTTATTGTAGTGCTATGTTGTTTCGGCTTCCGATATACATTCTTGTGTATATATTCTGTATATACTTTTGTGATGTGAGACTTGCTATTCAAGGCTGTAGAGGGTTCAATCTAAGCACGATTTAGAAAGTTCCCTCATTTCCATTTGAATTAGGTGACGGAGTCTCTTCCCTTCTGAATGGGACAACGTTGAGGATTTTATGGTTGATGGTTTGTTGGCCGTCTCGAATATCATGTGAGAATGGTCGGGGTTTCGGCCAGGAAGAAAAAATATACACCAAAATTTGGAGTAATATTTTTATTTATGCCAACGTTTCGGCTTACCTAGTAAGCCATCATCAGGGCAATGGTGTTGAGTGGAGAAATCTCCCCAGGGTGGTTGTTCACATTGTAAACTGCAGAAAACAACTGAACAGTTTACAATGTGAACAACCACCCTGGGGAGATTTCTTCACTCAACACCATTGCCCTGATGATGGCTTACTAGGTAAGCCGAAACGTTGGCATAAATAAAAATATTACTCCAAATTTTGGTGTATATTTTTTCTTCCTGGCCGAAACCCCGACCATTCTCACATGATGTTGAGGATTTTAAATTACTTCTGCTAAGGGCGTTTTCTACAGGGGCGTAAACACTTTAATTCTCTCGGTCGTCCTTTCCCCCTGATTGTTTGGGGATAATTTTAAAATGTAGGCCGTGCTACCCTGATGACGAGCTGTCAGTCGCTCGCTAAAGTTTTATTTTTGGATCGAGCCATGATTCCTGAACAGCGGCCAACGGGGACAGGTTGCCTCGGTGGTGCTAATTAGGGAGGCTTCATTAATCCTAACGCTTACTGGTTTAAGTATTGATTTGATTGACTTAGATAAAAATACAAATACACACATGGATAAAAATACAAAATCACATAAAGTAAAATTTTCGGTTTTCGGGGATTTTGTGTATGCACTGCACTCTCTGTCCTACCTGATCTTGATTAATATACGTACACACACACACACACACACACACGTATATATATATATATATATATATGNCTTGAGGACACAGCCCATATATATGTATATATATATATATACATATATATGTAATGAAACTAGAATTAGTCTCTCCTCACAGAAGAAGAGCGAGAAGCCTCCCCCTAAGTTTTTTTCTTTTTGTATGTTCAGTTCACTCTTTCTCTTTCCTTATTCTTATTACCACACACACTCACGCGCGCGCGCGCACGCACGCACAGGAAATGCAAGACAGGATTTCGTGCGTAAACAATATATCTTTATCTTGCTAATTCGTTACTAAAGACGGATATACTCTGGCTGTTGTTTTCATTCTCTGTAAATGTGTGTGTCCTAGTATTCCCAATCCCATTATGTTGTTTTGGAGCTGTTTCCTGCGAATAGATGAATGTGTTCTAAATCTTTATAGATTTCTATAATGACTGAAACCGGCCTAGTTAAGTTTTTACTTCAAAACTCATTAATATCTTCTTTCTTATTTGTTTCATTATTAAAATTGCATTTTATAATAAAATGTACTTATTTCTTTTGGAAATTATCATTAGTTGGTTTTAACCCATCAAGGAATAATTTTTTTACTAGTTTATACTATTTTTATTCCACCTATATACTGATCTTTTTTTTATTATATATATATATATTAGTAGTAGTGGTCATTGTTGACTCATGTGGTAAGGAGATATAGACCAAGAGGTTATTTATAGTTACATTGAGAAGCGTAGTCCATTGCCCAAGGCATTCTCATGTCTGGCAAGGCGTTATACCGTCATGGCAAATGGCCACCTGTCAAGGACCTCATAAAACTTGCTCGTAGATAAGGGTTTTGTCACTAAGTCCTTCAGATAATGTCTGGACTGATAAGTGAAGTTCCCTGTACCGCGCGGAGGAACTCACAAGTTGTACTCAGTGTTGCGTGTGAGTGCACGTAACGTAAAAGCTCCTCATATGTGTTAGCTATTCCAGGTCATGTGAAGTCCTAAAGTTAAGTCATCTCTTCTCCTTTGGGTGCAGAAATGGAATGGAAATGAGATTTGAATGATCTTCACTTATCGTGGAAGGTATACTTTAATAAAAAATAGGGTTATACTCCTATTATTTGCAAAATACCTTTAGGTTGGTAATCTAAACAGTTTCGTGCATAAAATAATTA
>KZ807096.1:586033-622688 GCA_000696205.2 Oncopeltus fasciatus
GTCCTGGTAGTATAACTGGAAAGTACACCGGCCCGGATAGCAGGAGATCCAGGTTCGATTCCTGGCTGGGACAGATAGTTTTTTATTTTCTATTCCCTCTCAATAATTGTTCCATTCCTCAAGTTTTGCTGACCACTTTTTTTAGTGTGCTGTGTTCCATCCAGAGCTTACCCGAGGCCAGTAGCACCAGGATTGGTTGTTACCTCCATGGCGGGGTGTGTAAGACAAGCCGGGCCCACAAAGGTTTATGGTATATATATTTCCTTTTCATTCTTCAGCTTTTTCATTTTAATAAAATTATCAGTGACGCGCCAAGTCTGAAAGAATTTCACAAACCCATTGGTGGGATTTTGGACTATTTACTATAAGTCTTAAATTAGATCCTAACCGTGCTCACATATATTTTTGTTCTAACGATTCTCATATATATATTTTTTTAAATTCAATCATTCAAAAATCTTTTATATCTCTGCCATTGTGATTTATTCGCCAAGTCCAAAAAACAATTGTACATAATTTTCAGATGTTGATTAGTTTTGTTCATATAAAATAATAATTACTTTATGCCAAGCGAATTGATTTTAATGAAAATATTGCGTGATTAAGTGCATTTAGAAGTTATTATTGGTCCCACTAGAATCTTTTTTTTTTAAGGAAGTTCTAACAAGAACATGATTTGATATTTTGTTAGAATGTTTCTTGAACGCAAATCCTTATGTATCCTTGTTTAAGAATATTCTTCCACCAGTGGCACAAGTCCAAAGGCCGTGTGCGGGAAATCCATGTAGAACTAAATCATCCTTCTACAAATACATCTCTTTAATGGCGTTTGGAATATAGTCCATCTGAAGGATTTACTCACAGTGTTACAATATCTTATCTACAATGAGAAAGTGATGGAATATACTTCCACCAGTGGCTCAAGTCCAAAGGCCGTGTGCGGGAAATCCATGTAGAACTAAATCATCCTTCTACAAATACATCTCTTTAATGGCGTTTGGAATATAGTCCATCTGAAGGATTTACTCACAGTGTTACAATATCTTATCTACAATGAGAAAGTGATGGAATATACTTCCACCAGTGGCTCAAGTCCAAAGGCCGTGTGCGGGAAATCCATGTAGAACTAAATCATCCTTCTACAAATACATCTCTTTAATGGCGTTTGGAATATAGTCCATCTGAAGGATTTACTCACAGTGTTACAATATCTTATCTACAATGAGAAAGTGATGGAATATACTTCCACCAGTGGCTCAAGTCCAAAGGCCGTGTGCGGGAAATCCATGTAGAACTAAATCATCCTTCTACAAATACATCTCTTTAATGGCGTTTGGAATATAGTCCATCTGAAGGATTTACTCACAGTGTTACAATATCTTATCTACAATGAGAAAGTGATGGAATATACTTCCACCAGTGGCTCAAGTCCAAAGGCCGTGTGCGGGAAATCCATGTAGAACTAAATCATCCTTCTACAAATACATCTCTTTAATGGCGTTTGGAATATAGTCCATCTGAAGGATTTACTCACAGTGTTACAATATCTTATCTACAATGAGAAAGTGATGGAATATACTTCCACCAGTGGCTCAAGTCCAAAGGCCGTGTGCGGGAAATCCATGTAGAACTAAATCATCCTTCTACAAATACATCTCTTTAATGGCGTTTGGAATATAGTCCATCTGAAGGATTTACTCACAGTGTTACAATATCTTATCTANAAATAAAAGGATATAGGAAATATATTTTTGAATATAGTTTCATATTCTTATTTTTTAAACGTAGAAATCAAATTCGGCTTCTGGGCTAGTATTTACAAATCCATGATAAAAGTTTTTTTTTCTAATAAAGAAAAATAGGGAGATGGGTTTAGAAGACCTAAATTTATAATCGCAATATCTTCTTTTTTACCTGAGTTACAGGAAAATTAAGGAGACATAATATGTGAGTATTGTGATTTTTTAGGGTTAATGTTCTAATTTTTTTTTTTTAAATTAGAAAACGCTTATCAAGGAAGAGATTAAGGAATGTAACTGCGACGAGTGAATGCATTCTTTGTTCAGAGCAATTATTATTTACAACTATAACTAATAATTTTTGTATTTTTCTATCCTGTTTGAAAGGTAAATGGGACATTTGCTTAGTATACGTAGCTCCTGCGTGCCAGACATTGTTTTGTAGGGCTACAGGAGGAACATGCCAGCTGCCGACTCCCCAAGTACGTTAGACCCCAAGAGAGGGAGTACGATCAGCTGGCCTGCTCGTATCCCCAGTGTCTATTCCTAACGTTGTGGGAATACAGCGATTGAGAAGCGTATCTGTGTCTTATCAATGCGTTGCAGCACCTCTCTTGCGCAATGCACGGCTACATCTCCCAGCGCATAATGAATGGAGACGCTAATTAGTCCTATCTCCTTCCTTGTATTAGTGAATGGACGCCTCCACTTGGATAACTGATCCATCGGCAGATAGAGGGAAGGCTTCTTCGGCGATAGAGAAGGTTCTCGTTGGACGCTGTGCTGTCCGAGGAGGAAGTATGATCGTAGGCGAGTGGAAAATATTTAACGTTCTGGGGGTAATTCTTGTCAAGCCTTTCCAATGAGTCACCTGGAAATGACAGAATCATACCCCAAGGGCAAATCAGATGGTTTCTACAGAAAACTCCAATACCAACAGAATTAATAAAAAACAATGGATTTAAAAAAAAAAATGTATTTCTTTACTTAACAAAAAAAAAAAAGTTACTGTTATGGTCATTTTCAAAATAATTTTATTATCCAAAATTTAGCCATTTTTGGCATCCAACAGTTGTTTAGGGCGAACTATTGCCATGATACTCATGAGTTGTAGAATTCAAAATTTTAAGTTGATAACCTTAGCTCACAATGATTGGCAAATAAAGATTCTTTCCCACTTCATTTAATATATATTTACAAACTCCTCACATTTTGTGTTTGTTGATTGATCAGACAAATCGAAAAAAAAAAGAAAAAGAAAAAGGACCCACGTCAGTTGCCCTCTAAGGCAACAACATCAAATTGTCGAGGGCTCAAACTAAATTGACCTCTCAGTCGATAGTCCGTCAAGCAGAGGGGTTTCCTAATATTATCAAATTTTAAATTTTACCGTATGATTGAAATAAATAACAATTATTCTCATTGAATTTATAAAAAAGCGAATTTAAAAAATGTTAGTCACACTAAAGTTAAAAATTAGAATACTTATATAAATATTATTTTTTTGTGGTGTTTAATCCCATATAAATTTTAACAATTATTAGTGCAAGGGAAACTCTCGACACTAGTGCGGGGGATTTAATAACTCATCAGACCTGTCCCGGTAGCATAAGTGGAAAACGCACCGGCTCGGATAGCAGGAGATCCAGGTTCGAGTCCTGGCTGGGACAGTTAGATTTTTTATTCTGTTCCCTTCAACTAAAAATTATTAGAATACATTGTTTAAATCCACTACTAGAAATAAGTTAAATGGTGCTCTTTCTTTGTAAACAATATTTACGTATCTTAAAGCAAGTATTCTTTTTACTCTGAGCGTTGGTAGTGGGGCGGGTAGTAGCAGTGATCTTGTCTTCGCTGTTGTCCAGGAATATCTGCGTTTTCCGTCCTCCGCGACCAATGTACGTAACTTGTAATTTCCTGTTAATAACTCCTAAACAAATCTGGACGCGTGGAGTCGATGGCGCCTGATTTGAAATTCTGTCCTGTTCAATTCGAAATTCTACCGTTTTATTGTGTCAATTATTCCTTTCTTGGAGACTCTTTACCGGTGTTATTATAGATCGCCTTGGACTGGCCTTGTTCCTTTGAAAGCCTTTGCTGGTTTTCTTTTTATTTTGTTTTTGTGGGAGGGGGGGGGGGGGGAGAGTTGCTATAACATTTTGACTTAGAGGTTCGGCTCACCTTATAGGTTAGACCCAGGAATGGCTGGGTTTCCGCGAGAACGACCAATTCTTTGACAAGATTCGCCCACGTCTTGATCCCAGTGCTTTCCACCTTTATGTCTTCATCGTAAACCCTTTTAGGGGCAGAGGCGAAATGGTTTTTGATTTAGCTTACCTTTTAGACTTTGATTTGTCGCCCTTGCTTTTTGATGTCCTCTGGAAGTTATCACCTCCCCTGTCTTCCTGACCTCATATAATTCATGTTTTACAGTCAACCGTATCATGAAATGTTGCAAAAGAAATATTTTGGTCTCTCTTGTGGTCGACCTTCGTTCTCCACTACGTTTCAGCCATAGTTTATCTTGTCTCCTTCAGTCTACTTCCGCTTGTACGTCTCCTTCTCTCGTGTCATATGATTCGACTAAAAATGCAATGAAATACTTAAGTTCAGAACTTGGTCTTCATGTTTTTGAACATATCTAGGGGGCAATCTAACCTTAGAAATAATGTATTCTCAATCTTATATACCTCCTCTTGATCGATTCAGCCAATGAACTCATACTACGGTTTGCTAAAGTAGCCTTAAACGCGATTTTCCCCTCTCCAAATGTCAATACTGCGTACGATAGAGAGTCTAGAAACATGTACAAACACACACATTTCTGATGTAGGATCGGTAGAGATCCGTTGAAATTATACAAAAGTCAAGGTATCAATGTCTATAGTTCGATATTTTGAATTAATTTGTTTAAGTATATATATTAAAATATTGGTTATTTTTTTATTTTCAAGATAATTATAATTTCTGAAATTTCCTCCAGTGAGAAAGTCATAGTTTAGCCAACCTTTGTTTGGCAACTTTCTTTTGTCTTAAAATGGAAATTCCACTGGTAAATGGGCCATTTATTTAAAATTTTGAGAAAAATTTTACTTTTAGGTCGACAGATATGTATTTTTGTTGGTAAAATCCGAAAGCCATCTTGAGCCGTCAAAGAACGCCTTGTGTGCCCTCTAGTAAGTAATGAGCGTATCTCCTGTGGTTTCTCTTGTGTTTGAGCAACCGCGTTCTCTCAGCCTCGCAATCCTCCTTCTCGTAATACATTCGGCGTGTGAGTAACTGCTCCCAATCTACTGCGAAACGGCGCCTTACTCTTGTATCAGGGGGAGCAAAACTACGGTGGAAGGTTTCCGTCCACTCCCTTGTGCCTTGATAACACGGGGGTTGTTGTTAACAATCTGGAGGAATTATCTTCCATATAAATAACTATATGTGCGCGTGAGGAGTTGGCCGAGAAAGAAAGTAGTCCGCGAGAGGCACTTTCGCTCGCACAGAAAACGGCTGGAAAACCTTTATCCGTCCATGGCGGGGTCGCTGTCATTATGCAAGACACGGACAATTTTCCTCAGACAAAGGAGTGAGGAGTGTATCGCTCCATTGTGTTCGATGGGAGGGAAGGGCTGTGGAAGACCAGAAGGAAGGACGACTTGCGCCTGGAGGTGAAAGTCCGAGAGCCCGGATGGATCTCCCTGCACAGAGCTAACTGACTAGTTGGGGGATCACTTCCTGACGTCATAGCTCATCACATCTACTCCCGACAACTGTATCATCTATCTATACACATATATCTCTGACATTCTTCCTGTATTCTGTCTTAATACACTCAACTTTCTTTTTTCATTCATAAACATTCATCATCTGTTAATTCATTTGAGATTGTAAGCTTTCTAAAACTCGCTGAATCTCTTCACCTTAGTAATACCAAGAATATTGTTTGTGTTAACCTATCTTTTGACTATATAATAATTATACTCCTGCAGTAGTATATTGTTTTCAGATTTAGCCTTGTCGTAAACTGCCAAACCTCTGATCATTTTTAAAAAGGTTTATTTTTTAAAAAGTTTATTCGACATCCTCCGGCTTTGTGGTTAAGGAGTTTTTTAGTAAATATTTTATAAATTATATAATGTAAGGGTATGTGTGTGTATAAGAGGATTAAAGTAACAATCCACTTTCTCTATTGTACTTTGGATGTGCCCACTGAGAGGCTGAGACTTCAAATGCTGGGAATTATCGTTCCATTGATACCAGATACCTCAAATAAGTCTTAAAAACAAATTATTTTTAAATACTTTGTAATTGCTCCAGCTGTACGCTGTATGGTACATTATTTAAATAGACACTTTCAAAGCCAGCTGAATGACTGTCTCAGTAGGCTCCATCCAAATATTTACAAACAACCCTCTCTCGAAAACCCCCAACATCTGTTGGCACTCCGTCAATGACTTGCTGACTCCACCCTTTGAGATTTGAACATGTCGGATATGAGATGCCCCTTAAAATTTCCTCTATCGGCTCATTTGTTTGGGTTCTCTTCTCGAAAGGTATCAGGTTGCATGGAAGACGGATGGTATCCCTTCACTATCGCTGCCTGAGTATGGTCTTCCTGGCGTCCAACCCTGCAGTGTAATAACGATTTCCCCTCTCAGTCCTGTAGGGACAAACCTTATTCCCTTCCTATTTCCCACAGCTGTCACAAAATGGCGCCAACTTTGATGGCGAAGTGTTTACCAGAGTTGCCTATTTGTTAAGAGCCGTGAAGAACTCATGTGCACTGCATCACAGATAAGGCGAACGCGAAGTCACACACTTTGCAGTCTTTATCACCAGTGTATGATTGTATTGTACGCAGAATATAAGAGTGGGGAATGTGATAGGGATTCGTTAAATGAGTACCACACACTTCTTCACACTTATGCATTGTGAATCATATAGTTATAATTAACTAAATTATATGTAATTGTTAATGTCATATTTATTTACTAAATATTGTTAAATTAATCTAAAAAAAATTATTTTCTTTTTTGCAGGTAAGCATGAAGCAGGTGCACTTAAATTAGTAACTTTCTTTTATGTAAGTACAAATTTGATCTCCAGATTGCACGTTTTCGAAAAGTTAGCAATCACTGTTACAATGAGTTTTAGGTGAATTATCTCATGAAAATTATGTTTAGTTTTGATATTTTAATATTAACTTTTTTAACCAATTCATTTTGTCGCTATGGCTGGCTCCTTCTTTCTTACTTTTAAATTTCAAGCAGGGTTTAAATATTTTAGTAAAGTTCATAAACAATTTGTTATTAATCTTTGAAGATTAGATCGATAAAGTTTCACAACTGTACTTTATTTATTAATTTTAAATATCGTATTTCTGTAGTGGCAACTTCAGTTTTGTTGTGTACTGCACGCCAAATAAACGAATGAATAGCATTTATATTTTTAGAAAATGAAATGAATAAAAATCTTAATTTATTCTTATTTCAATTTTAAGTAGACAAGGAAGGCTTTTAACAACAAACTAGTTGGTCTATTTATTTACATCCTGCTGGAAAGTCTACAACAAGGAGGTCTATCAAGATAGCTGTTGACATGCCATATGCTGCTGATGAATGATGATTTCTCGAAACACTCTCCCACACATAGAAAGGCGCAATTAACTAATGGATTTTAAAAGACGTTTCTGTTCGAAAACTTCCAAACGGAGGTTCCTAATTATTGGGCTCTGACAGCTAGTGACGTCCTTATCTTTTAATTTGAAATCATTAGGTTTAATTTCTATATTGAGTTTCCACTGAACCGGGAAGGTGCCTTGTCAAGTGTGAAGTGCCAATAGCCGTTCTTGTCAATCCTACCAAAATAACCCACACTATTATGTTTAATTACTAATTACTGTGCCATTAGAATTACTGTATTTAATTGGAGGCACTATACCTATTTTAGGACAGGACTGTTGCTTTCCTATTTTGTTATATGCAGAAGTTCTGTAAAGGGCCTATGACTCTTGCTGATTAATGTCCTTCGCAGACAAGAGCACGAGTCCAAATCACGGTATCCATCAACGTCTTCTAACACAGAAGACACGCGCTACGTTTTTGTCGAGTTGACCGACGTGTTCATTAGGAAACTCTGCTCGTTTCTGGTTTTCTTAAATTACCTGCGAGTAGTACTATTAATTTGTCGCTTATATAGCATATTAATCAATTTATTGTTTTTTCTCCCTGATAATTCAGAAAGTTTTAGCTGAAAAAATCTCGGGTGTTGTTCTGTAATAAGTGTGTGTATTATTAAGCTTTGCTTTTATGAAATTATATTTTATTTTTAACGAGTAGAAACCCCTTTCTATCCAGATGCAAATGACAGTGGGGAAAATTGATATCCTCCTTTGTAAGAGACCTTTGCAGATGCGATGCCTGGCTCCCGGCCAGAGCTTGTGTCACCAGGCACTCGGTTAGAGGCCACTGTCCGCGTTGTGGCTACGTCTCGCCCTGGCCCTTGCCGAACAAGCATGTCGCTGATTTTCTAATGGGAACGTCTCACTCATGTAATGTTATCGCTACGTTTCGGTGGCAATAAGGGGAGCGGCCCGTCGAGGAAGGAAGGATTCCAGGGCGGAATCCAGGGGGAACTTGTGTACTGGTAGCCGTCGGAGAGTGATTGGTTCCTTTGTGTCGGGACTTGCTTCTTGTCCGATCATGGGAATAGCTCTCTTTCAGACTCCAGGTCTGCCTGCTGGCTGGAAGTCGTCGCTTACCCCGCGTATTGCTTCCATCCACCCTCCAGTGTTTTCTGATAACAGAGTTCTAATTCATAGTTCATAGTGAACGATATCTGTGATATCGTTATTAGAACTTCTGGAATGGTTTCTCAGTTAAAGGTTCTTTTTAACGTTTAGAATTAATCCTTATGACCAAAAAAAGTATAACGTTAGCCTTTGATACTACACTATTCCTATGATTGTCATTTCGTTTTGATAAGACGACATAGGTATATGGGGATACAAATTGAGTTTGCATTGTCCGTCTTCACCTTTAGAAATATCACATTCGATAAATTTCACGAGATGTAGCATATAATTCCTCCCTAAGACGTTCCAAAACAAGTCATATATTGCATCTTACGAAGGATTTAACATAAATACAGCAGTATTATTACTCTTTATGTTCTCATTTGTCCGAGTTTTAAAGACTGTCGTACATCTACATCCAGAAGTTTTATCTTTTAATAGAATTTACTGAGTTAATCCAGACCTAGGTCCTTTGGCCGACATATGGGAGGGAGTTTTTTTCTCCTGATATCTGCTTCCATTCTTAAATGTATTACTCACTTCCTAGTGTACACATTTTTTCATCTTTTGAGGCAAGAAGGGTATTGGAGATTCAATTTGTCATTAAAATAAAAAAAAGTAAAACTATTTATTAATTTTCTGAGTCGTGTGGTATGCTTGAAGAGTTGAAGAGTGTGATTGGCCAAAGGCATTTGCATATTTATGTGATCGTCTTCTATTTATTAGTTGGCGAATTGAGGGTCAAGTAATTAGCCCCATCTGTAGAACAATGCTCTCTCACGAATCTCTGTGACAATTAAATGCGAGACACGATGAGAGTATCGGTTTGATTCACGGCTCTTCCTCCGGGACATTTAGCGCTGTCCTTGTGGGAACCAAAACTGTGTCGATAGTCAGATGTTTGTATTATAATGTCCCCCACTTATTATTCAACAACTATCAGTTAGACAGTCTTTAGTCTTTAACTCCTCGGTGTTTATTGTACTTGTGTTATTGTCTTATTTAAGATTTAAAAATGTAAAATGTAAAATTTTTACATATTCAGGTATTTGCTAATATTCTCTCTTCTGTTAATGACTCTTATATGTGTTGCTCTCCTTCTATGTAGAAATGGAAAGTACAATACCAGGAGAGATATCAATAGGAATAAAACGTTAAATTTCCCATTAAAAAAAAAAAAAAATTCAGTGGTTTAAAAAAAAAAGGGGGGCCCTTTTGAAGATCGTCACCTCTATCGAAATAAGTGTTGATTAGATAAATAATAAAATAAATTATTTTTTAAGTATAATTATATTCCCTTTGTATTTTTTTAAAAAGCTCTAGGTAGAATAATTACTATTATGAACAAAAGTGATAGATTGGTATCACTTTTACCTCACATTTATCTTATGAATACCTAGACAAATTTGTTATGTCAGTAATCATGTCTGAAATTCCGATTACAGAAAAATTTTAAATTTATTTATGATTCTAATATGGTTTAAAAGTTCCAGTTGGGTCTGATTTTATCACTCTTGTACACATGCTCCCTAAAGATGAGGTAAAGATTTGATATATTAAAAGTTTCGTTAAAAATTCGTTCTTGTTGTCAGCTAGGATGACACAATTTGCTCTGGTCAATGTATGCTCATTTTGGAGTTTCGATCACCCTAGATTTTTATTAAATTTACCTTCTTTTCCCATTATAGTGTGCTCTGATAGTGAAATTCATTAACTTTTGTAAACGTCTTAATACTTCTTTTTTGGTTAATCTTTTTTCGTTGGTTATCATTTTTAAGTAAAGGCATTTTATTTGGCAATTACTCGAATTGCCTTAGTTTTAGAAAAGACGAAGGGGTTGTGGGGGGGGGGGGAGGCCTTTACATTTAATTTCTCCTGTGCACCCTAAAGTAGTCCCTTTACTTACTGCTTTGTTTTAGTGTGTATGGACGATACTAGAAGAGACTGCTCTAACTCTTACAAGTCTTGAAGTTTATTATTTATTCGTGTATCTTACTACAGTAACATACCCTTCCCGATGCCAATATTTCCTAAATATATTTACATTTCAAATCCCGCAGTTCTGACGGTACATATCTCAATTTCCTCTCTGCGATTCTCCACGACGAACAGCTGTTATCCAAGCCAAAAGTACACGGGATACAAATACAAATATTGTTCAAGTGCAGTAGAGAAGGAATACGCAGCTCTTGCTTGGAGGACTTTTCTGTTTGCTTGTCACATATGCTAATGCGATCTGTTTTACGGCGATTTTGCTTGAATTTATTTAGATTTTTGTCTTTTGTATATATGCTAGTTTCATTTGTTACCCATTCCATTCCCTCTTTTGTTTTATTTCCTCTTGGACGACCCTGAAAATGAAATATGTCTTGCGCACGAAGTTGTTCTACTCTTTCCTACTTCTGAGGAGATTGGACGTCTGCCTTGGGGCTCACCTTGGCTTCATATATATGCCCTGACTGTATTTCCTGTATGTGGAGTACGCTGTGTTATGGTCTGCGTTTGCGCACTTCAAGCAACGCTGGCCATGGTAGCACACTGGCCCGGAAAGCAGGAGATCCAGGATCGAGTCCTGACTGGGACAGATAGATTTTTTAATCTATTCCCTCTCATAAATTGTTTAAAATTTAAGTGGGATAATAAACCACAACCAAATAAATATTTATAAAGGAAAATATTTAACAATTTATTTTCGAGTTTTGGCTGGTCATTTTTAGCTCCGTTATTTTTAACATGTAATAACCAAATTCGGTATTCAGTTTTTCATTTCAAACTAGAACCGTAATTAGTTATTATACATTATTATTAATAATAGAATGCAGACAGGTGGAGCAATTTTGTGGTAATAAACTAATAATTTTGTATTACATGTAACACTGTTGAACATACATTCCTTGCTCATTTAAATAGAACAAGTAGAGCCAAGAGGTTCCTATCCAATCATGCTCGAAAAATGAAAGAAAAAACCGCTGTTATTGGTAGGAACAGAAATAAAAGAAGCTAAAGGCTTTCATTCACTCAAAAATAATTAATTCTGTCTGATTCCAAGACAGATGAAGAGCAATTAGTATTGCGAAGTATTTGACACAAACTTTATAAATTTAGGATATACTCGAGTGTATAAGAAAAATATACATATATTACATTTTTAGCTGAAAATAAGCAAAACATTACAACTTCTTTTTTATTCCTTAGCACTACTCAAAGCCATGCTACTCCTTTGTAGAAACGACACGTTATTTACTATTTGAAATGCAATTTTATTAAAACTAAAATAATAGAAAACAAAAATTCATATGAGATTGTCTGTATAATAATTATAATTGCTTTCAATTTCAAAATGGGAAAAATTGAGTAATTAGTGCATGTTTGTTTTAAGATTGTAAATTTTAAAAATGGGTTGTAGAACTGTTTCCAGTTGCATAACTTTAAAATACATAATTATATTAATTTTTTCATTTCATCTAAATAAAAAATATGAAAATTGAAAGAATAAGATTAACGTTTAAATATCATAGTAGAGTTTAATATTAAATTACAAAGTTAATAGAAATATTAGAAAATAGTGAGCTTCTAACAATGATTTTATGAAGTATGTATGTGAGGTGTGTGTTTGTATATATACACACACATACATGCACTTAAGTAAGTGTTTTGATATAATGAGTATATAAATGGGTAGTAGAATTGTTTCCGGTTGGATTACTTTTAAATATATGATGATATTGATTTTTTAAACTAAATAGAAATGTGTGAATTCATCATATTACGTTCTTGAATGATTGTGAGATTTAATATTAAATTATAGAGCCTGGATAGAGTTTATATGAATATACTAGTAATGATAGTTTCTGTTTATTGAGAGACTTCTAGCCTTACGGACTTAAAAGGCCTTCCCGCAACCATAATAACAAATCACCCATAGCAATTCATTCTTTAAGCCAAAATGACGGTTCATTGTGATGATTAAACGTCCTAATAAAGGCTGATGAAATATAATAAAATTATATATATAATAANCGTAATTAGTTATTATACATTATTATTAATAATATATAATTTTTGGTTGATATCGAATGGGAGTGTGGTGGGCTTAGAACAAATACAAACTTTATAAACGTAATGCAACAATGAATGCATTCTAGCTTTGAAGCTCCCCTCCACCCAGCTCTACATCGGTGAGGAACAGATGAGGAGGCCCGCTGAGACCGCTGGACCTGGAAGTGGTGTGATGAATCCCCCCCCCCCCCAATCACTAATGTCTGCAATTTGCAGGGAGTTCCAGACCCCTTCTCCCATTTTCCAGAACTAATCAATCACCTCCCTCTGGTGGGTGAGTCAGAACTCGGCCATCTTCCCCCTCCTCCTTGTCTTCTAATCCTTCCTTCTTCTTCTTCCGTGCTGGTCATTCCGAAGTGTGGCGGCTGTGTACCCGTTCTCCGCATCAGCCGGCGCCGAACATGCCGAAAGGATTCGGTCAGAAACAATTGTTGCTGAAATCTACTATGCTAGTGGTAGTCTTTTCATATGAGTCCCTCATGGACTTCGTACTTTGTAAGCGCGTATATTTGCCTTGCTTCGAAAAAAAAAACTCATATAATTATTTATGTAATATAAGGAGTGGAAACCTTATATCGGCATTATTGCTTATTTCCTTCTTTACAATTGAAACCGTTTTTACGTTTGTTTTACAATTAAACCGACATTGTACATTAACTTTTAATAGTAATGAAATTATACAAAAATGGAAAATATTTCAGGTTCATTTGTCAATCAATATATCACCGGAAAAATAAAAATAAGTAAATGTGTTGAAAGTGACAAGAATTTCAAACAGGAAGGTTATTGTGATGGTAAATAACTTGAAGCAAAGTCCGGAAGGCAGAGAGGTAGGAATTATGGCTCAAGGAAAAGAGATAAAGAAGTCCTTATGTTTAGCTCCTAACTTGTTATTTATTAAAATTTAATTTGAATTATTTTGATGAATAAGGATTACGAAGGATATGTATTCGTCCTTTAAATTTATTTTGGAATTGTTATTTTGTTCATACGATTTAGCTTCAATCTTAATTAATATACCTTTGATATAGTATAGTGGATTCTAGTTATTTGATATTACATATGTATTACTAATTATTACATAATTAAGTAAATGTTGTGTTAAATATAATATTGAAATTTATAAATAACATTTATACTTAGATGATTTTAGTTTAAAAAAACAAAAAAAACTCTCCTTTTGAATAACATTTATAGTGTGATATAAAATATTGTTATGCCCCCAGAGCCGGCTCTAACTGATGACTAGTGTCATATTCTATAACTTTAAAGGAAATTCGACAGATATTTGTGTGTGTATGTCTTCAGTTGCAAAGGAAGCGTTGACTATCCCCAGTGACCCGTCACAGATATTCCCCGTGGTTGTGGTAGTGACTCAAAGCCGGTCGCCGCCTTCCCGGTGCTCACCGCACACCCTCACCAGTCTGCCTCCCTGTTTGTTCTTCACTAGACCTGTTCGCTCCCCTCCCCTGCCTAGCTTGTTAGAGCGTTGAGATGGACGAGAGTCAGGTCTTCATTTCCTGCCCTGGATCCCATGCCATATGCGCCTTCTTGTTTTCTTTCAATCCGACTGCCGACCAAAAATACTAAACAAATTTAAAACGACCTACTTGTCGTCGAGTTTGTTAATTTTCAATTGTTATTAATTA
Source organism: Oncopeltus fasciatus (assembly GCA_000696205.2). Lineage (NCBI taxonomy): Eukaryota > Metazoa > Arthropoda > Insecta > Hemiptera > Lygaeidae > Oncopeltus > Oncopeltus fasciatus. Next base: position 600,265 of record KZ807096.1, read on the forward strand.
TTGTATATTTATTAAAATAATATTTTGTAGGCATTACATGTAAATATTATCCTGTTTATACTTTATATAGAGGAATTTGTATTATATTAAAGATGTAAACACTGACGTTCGCGAATTACGCAACGGATACTTCCCGTGGCTAAGAAAGAGTGGTTTTTTCTCGGATTGCCCTGCTTTGCACTGATATTTATCGGCACTTCTGTTAGGATTAGCCAGGAGACTTCACAGAGCTCTGCCAATAGTGTGTGTTGTCACTAACAAGTGAAAAGTACGGCTGCGAATTAATTTCAACTAAGACTTGATAAATAAATATTAGTTAATATTCTTGATTTCCTAAGTCCATTGCTATTGTGTTCTCTTTGTTTCATTGTTTGTAAGGGCATTCATTTTATTGTGTTGCCAAACGCTGTGCGCATTTTCAGTTAACAATTATGTGTTATGTCATGCGATTGTTGGTTTATGTAATGTTAATGGCTCTAGTGAAAGTTGGGTTATCTTACAAAGTCCGTCAGACAGGAGCTGAATATTCTAAGCAAATTTCCTATATTCCATTAAAGATAGATATAAGTGAGAGTGAATGAGGACAAGGAATCTAAATAGTTTGACCACGACAGTTCGCTCTAGACTGGTCGGGAAGCTAGAATGGGGGAATCGCTCACACATCTTTGTTACTTTCGTAAATATCCTTTTACACAGTTGCTTTTTTATAAAAATGTCAGAGAATAATATTTAAATATTGTATTTGTTGTGGTATTTAATCCCACCTGGATTTTATACAATAAATGAATAAAACAATCTTGCTACCTCAGCTTTTGCCTCGGTTGTGTAATGGATAGCATGCTTGCCCGGAAAGCAGGAGATCCGAGTTCGTGTCCCGTCTGAGGTAATAAGATTTTTTTTAAATGCTATTCCCTTGCATTTATTGTATAGTTAGAGAATAATCTTTACAAAATTACATTTTGCACATATTATATTACATCAAATTTTTCATAATTCAAATACGACGAAGATATAACAATATAATTCTTATTCTTCCTCTAAATTTCTCTCCCCTTACCAGAGTGAAATAAAAAATTATTAATTTTAAATACTTGGAATATAAAGTCTAAATAAAGAATTTAAATTCTTTGTTAAAAAATAAGAGAGCATTCATAAATGCCCTACTTCATTTGCATTTCTTGTAGAATATTTAACGTGGGATTACATACCCCACTTAATTTCGTCATTTAAAAAGGTATACAATATGGTTTTTTAAATAATTTTATTGTATGCGTTACCTTCATTACGTTTTTAGCAATGGTTGCGTTCATCATTCACCTGCCGGAGCTGGTCTGTCTTGGGATGGTTCGAGTAGGGGTTTTGTCGCGAGCTAGGGCGGTCTAACTGCAGGTCCTTGCATCGTGGGTTGATGCCTAGCGGTCGTCCTTGTTCGTGCCTCGTGTGATGAAGCGTGTCGCTGGATCTCCCATGGAAGTCAACCCATGGAAGGCTGACCACAGCTCCCGGGAAACCTTCCAGCTCTCGTGAGTGAACCCGCAACCTTACAGATCACCAGATCTTACAAAAAGTAAGGAGGATGTTTCATATGCATACTTCCTTATAGGAATAGTATGTCGGGCTTGTGGGAATCTGTATTTGCAATTTATTTATTTTTTTAACTTTGATTTATTTATTACATTCTGTTATATAAAAAAAACATTTTTTAATTTGATTACAATGAAATTAAAAAAGGACATTCAATGACAATCACATGAGGAGAGAAGGTGACCAATTACACCACTCTCAAATTATTTACAGACTATGTCCTCAGGAATTCACGAGGCCATCTTTGAGCATTGTAGGGGGGGGGGGGTTATTTTTTTTAAATATCGTAAAAAAAGAAAAAAAGAAAGAAGCCAATTTCTGTTTGAATTCAAGCCAATGTACTTGAATTAAGTAATCCTTGTGCTGTTACTGAAGACGAGACTGGCTATGGTTCTTTATCCAGTCTGGGGACTGTATGTCCGCTCAGCTCATTTGAAAAGGAAAATTAAGGCAGACTCTTTTAATCAAGAACACGATGGGGAAAATATTTACTTCCGAAATTCCCGTGGAAATGTGCCTCACTCCATATTTCGAAGTGTCTCTGAAAACATTAGGTCTACATAGGATTCTCCTGGTGCACTTGCGTGGGGAAGGCCATAATAATTTACAGTAATTGTAATGCAACCAAAAGCGGCTGACATAATGCTTTAGCAGTCTCTTGAGAGGTTAGTCACATTAACTGTTACCACAAGTAGCAGCTACCTAATACTAGTGAAATTAGACATAAATAATATTACAAACGCCTCCTACTACTATCTGGAAGAATTTAGTAAAACCTGTTTTCTGTTTCTTCTCTTGTATAATTTTAATACTGAACTTTTTTTTAAATTTGGGCGTTATTAATATAATCTGATATTTTGGGACTATACGTATTAAAGGGCTTATAAGCCGTATGTAAAATTATTGAAACAGGCATTTCTTTAAAAAATGTAATTGACTTTTATTACAATAAATGCATGGGAATAGACTAAAAACAATCATTCCTTTAAGAAATATAATTGATTTTTCTTTTATTTATTAGATTAATAATATTTATAAATGAGCTAAATAAATATACTTATTATTAAATGATAAATATTGAATCTCCCGTTTATTTAGTTAAAACCAAGTTTATTGATTAGCCAGAGGAATTCTACTTTTGAAATCCTTAAGAAAAAAGCAAGTTTTAAAGTAAGTTTTAGGATATTAATTCTATGTATTCTTAGCAAATTTACACACACAAACACACACACTCTCTCACTCAATATATATATATATATATATATATATATATATATATATATATATATAAACATACATCACTTGTTGAGGTGTTAGCTGGCGGAGTTTTACGGCTCGATAAGGGCAGAGAGGGTGCCCGTGTAAGGGTCTACGCTTTTTCTGGAAGCGCGAAGCGTAAAGCGCCGAGGCATACACAAGTGGAGACGTTGGGCGTGCGTGGGTAAGGTCTGCCAGCTGTTACTTCCAGTGGGGGCAGCATTTCGCGACAGGTGGCTGGAGCTTCCAGAACACTCAGCTTGAGACCGCAAGTTATGTCCGCAAGGGAAACCTGTGGTGTGGTGATGGATGTGGGTGTGGGATCTTCTTGGTACGAGGCCTTCAGGTTAGCTTAGGCTTAGGGATATTGAATTATCCCGTAGGATTGGTTCTATATCGTCATTGGGGATCAGAGACTAAAGTTGTGTGTATTTTGAGTTTAAGTGTAGGGGGCTTGAATCTGGCGAGGCGAGAACTTGTTACCAAGTCAACTGAACTTTGAAAGTTCGATCTTTGTGAAGTTCGGTGATAATCTTGCTTAAGTCCCAGAATCGGAAGACTTACAGAAGCTACTGTTTTTTTTCTTCTTCTTCTTTTGGAGGAATGTGTAATTAAAAATTATATTATATATTATAAAGAGAATATAAGAAATTATATTGTATCTGGTAAGAAATCCTCTTTATCCATTAATAGTGTTCCCTGTTACTTAGGATTAGGTTTTTCTTAGTCTAGTAAGTAATATTATTATTTAATTTTTCGTTGCTCATATTTTAAGCTCTCCTGAGATATTATTCGTCTCTATAATATAAATATGGTAAATGTATGTGGTAATATGTATGAAAAATAAGAAAAAACTGAATTTTAATAAAGAAGTGAAATATAATTAATTGAATGAAGGATTTCTTCCTAGCAGGCATATTTTAATGAGTGATGGATATTTAAAGTACGATTTATTTATCAGGATTGAAGAAGACTTGCCAAGTCTTAAGCTGATAGCAACAATAGCTGACTAGGAGTTTTGTTAATATCATTATTCGTTGTAATTCAAAATCTCTTTCGTCCAACACTATCTCCTAAATGCATGAATTTTTGGAACCCTCTGGAGCTATTTGGGTACGTGCCTTCCGTCTCCTTAAGATCAAGTTCTTATATATTCTGATTGACATGAACAGAGGAGACCCCGGTAAGTTGCTTGACGGCTCTCTTACAACTGACTGATCCCTATCCATTCTCTTCGAGTCCTTCTTGTTGCTCATTCACTTCCGATGGGGGCTTTATATTTCTTGGGTTTGTGTCCGGGTTTTCCCCATATATCACTACGGAGCACCCTCACTTCTTCCTAATCAATTAGTTCAGATGTTTAGAAGATTACTATTGGTTCATTTATCATTGAGTCTGCAGCCCTCCTTATTACGTCATCGCGATGGAATTGCTCTTCCTGAAAGATTTATTTATTCCTTCAAGATGGTATTCCAGCCATGCTTGAGTAAAGGCACCTCAGTCTTAGAAGATATGTTTGGCAATCAAAGTTGCGGTTATTTTGTCACTATATTCACATTACAAATATAGTTAATTTTATAAATATTATTTAATTTGCTGGGACAGTTAGATTTTTTATTCTGTTCCCTTGCACTAAAAATTATCTAAATATAGTTAATGTTTTGCTTAAGTTAACATTATCTTCCCCTCTTTTCCATTGGGAATATATGTATATTGATACATATATATTTCTACATTTTTTCATTCGCTCCCCTCCCACCTTTATGATAGGTAGTTGTGGTGAATTTCTTTATGTGCAAAGTGTGTATGAGTGCGTGCGTTTTTGTATAAGAAATATAATAACAAATAATCAAGACAACAACAAAAAATATGAAAATATGCAAATGATTTTGTGCAAAGTATATTTTATATATATTNACTGTGTGAGATAGAGACTGTGAGAGAGAGAGAGTGTGTGTGTGTGAGAGAGAGAGAGAGAGAGAGAGAGAGAGAGAGAGAGAGAGACTTTATTTTCTATTATACTTGTCTCATAATCATTTTTATATTTTTCTTTGAATTAACTACTGGCTTTTATATTTCACATAACATTTTATGATGATTTAACTTTGTGAAAACCCTGAAGATGGCTTACAATTTTTACCAAAACGTCACAAATTATAATTAAGAATAATTGTAGATTTTTTTTCAACGTTTTGTCTTTGACTGAAGCCCAAGTACCTCCTAAATGATTATATTCCTCACCACAGTCTCATCCAGGAACCATGAATTTGTATGATTTATTTTATTTTATCTTCTATTCTTATGGTATACAAGTGCTTTATCTTTGCTGTGTGTGTTTGCGCGTCCGCCCATAACAAGCGAAACATGATAGTGCGAACTGTAAACAGAAATATAATGCTTACGTAATTAATATCATTTTTCGTGTTGTGTGACATTTAAGCAAAATTCAGGCGTAACTTTGTGATTCCTTATCTTAAGATATTCTAATTTATCTGGAAGGAATGGATTGCTTTTGTCCTGGCCACTGTGTCTCTTTTAATCATGGGAGATCATTCCTGACCATTTTTATGCTCTGTATCCTGTTCTTTAAACAAATTATATACAATGATTGGTGGAAAATTTGCAATTGAAAGTTTCCTTTTTTGCAACGAAATTAATCAGTTAATCAATCAGATGGATTGAGTTTGGGTTGGTTTCAAAAACCTCAATGCCTTAAATTAGTGGGCCTTTATTGAGAAGGAGCAAATCTATTTCGTCCTCCGGGGTAATTTGAATTTTATTTAAAATTGAAATAGTTCACAGATGGAATTCTGTATTTGTCTGTAGGGCAGATTGTGTCCTTAAGAGATCTTGTTTTGCCTGCTACATCGCCTTTCAGAGAAATGTTGTAGGATGGAAATCGGTGGCAGTGAAATATGGAAGCGGGCTGATGGCTGTTCTCCTCATCCCACCACGTCCGCGGAGTGTTAATGGTGAGACGTATTAGGGCTAACATGCTCCAGATATGTTGTCAGCTCGCTCGATTTGTCAGTCAGCTGATTCGGCCCCACGCATATCCTGTCTTAATTTCTCTTTTCCCTTCTTCTCTGTATAATTGATTTTTTTTTTACATGGACATAGCTCTTAGTCGCATATGAAGTAGGTCATGATTTCTCTTCGAAGGGGATACTGTTTCAAAAGCAAAAATTCTATATCTTCATATTATATACGTATAATTAATGACATGCATGTTTTATTTATGTTTTAAATAATCTTCCCATTCCATTAAAGCGTCATATTCCTTTTTTTTTTCTCTTTTTAATTAAGATGCTACACGCTATCTCAGTTTCTCATTTAAGTTACTTTCCTATAAAAAGTACCCTTGAAGAAATTCACTTACGTAAATACTGCTTAATCATTATAAAGAATAAGTGTTTTCCCTGAATGCAAGGTTGAATTGTTCACATCTCTCTGCTGGTTAATACAACTCACTTTAGGATTGACACCGAGGATTGCGTATACGGTTCTTCCCGTACGGAGTCTTAACTCTCAGTTGTTCGTTGTGTTTGTCTTTGTTTCCTTCAATCTATCCAGATACATCTTGCCGAATCTATTCTACTCCAAGCCATCGGTGGGATATCATAGTTAAGAAAGGTAAGGAAGCCCTTTTTTGTTTTTGTATAATTGGGTGGAAATGTGTCAGATTTTCTGAAGCATTGCTACTATTATTTTGACTTTAAAGGACTTCAAGTACTTCTATTTAAAGACTAAATTTGAGAAGTTGGTTTACATATAGTTAAAATATTTCGGTTCTTGGTGTCTATGGTCCTGTCCTTTGAAGAGTCGTAATTATTGTTATTTAATTTTGCCAGCATATGACGCTCTCCAGCGATAAAAGCGATCGGTGTGTCATTGGCTCGGAGAATTTTCGGCTCACTTTGATACACTTATCTCTAACTTTAGTATCTCTTTGACATAGCTCTGATTCACTTATCTAACCCCCGCCAAATTCAGTTTGCACTTATTCTTTATATTTCTCTCTCAGTAGTTCACAGTCACTTCAGAAGTAAAAACAGTGCACGTACAATCAATGAAATACTATTTGTGTTACCACTAATAGAAAAAGGTAAAAATTTTACATAAAACAATGTCCAAGCTAGCTATGCACCTAACGGGCCTTAGAAAAAATGAAAGGGTTTAAATATAAGTTAATATATGTATGTATATTGTCTGTTGGGGTATGCATGTATGAATGTGTGTTTGCGTGCATTAAATATGTAAAATTTATGATACATATTGTCCTGTTATATGTCATTGTCCCAGATGTTTGATGATTGTGGTTCCTGACATCCATGCATTTTCCATGTATCTCCTTTTTGGGATAATACATTGCGCTGTTGTTTCACGAGATTTCGGTCTCCGGAGTGGCGGCAATAAATCTGTCAGCTGTTGCACGTTTATCGCTTTCGAATCCGCCAGCCACATCCTCGGGGGAGCCCATATCTTCCCCAGAGTAGCGGGACTCCGTCTTGTACTGCGCTGGGAGAGTGTCATCTTTCCCACGCCGATGTCTTCTTCCGCCCCGGTTTTCTGCTGCACGCGGAAATGCCGTATAATTGGACTTACGGGTGAAGCACTCCACACTTAACACGTGCACATTATTTTCCGGTAAATATTCATATTTTCTAATAGTAAGGTGTCATAAGTTTATGTCGGGATAGAAATTAATTCATTATTTTAGTTAGACCGTCGAAATTATTAGGAGAGAATTTTTATTGGTCTTTGGTCAAGGTTAATAAAAAAAAACAATTTATTATTACATTAATTATAATTAATATTATCATATTACAATTTATCTGTCTGATAATAAAAAATACACATTTTTTAAAAATTGTATTTTTTATTGGATCAAACTTGACCGAACCCCTTCAAATATTCTCTACCAATTGATTATTTTAGTGTGAAACTTCTTGATACCTAGAAACCTTATCGAAGATGGTCTCATCAGTAGAATTATTTGCTGAGTATGAAGCTTACTCTCTGTAGAAGTTGCTTACTCTTTTATTGTATTACTTACGGAAAGTGGTCTGGGAATACTCAGGGAGTAACTCCACATCGCATCACCTGATCTCTTTCAGTCCATTTCTTCAACTTGCAAGTGCTTGCTCAGATCCGTACAGAAGTACTATATATAATATATAATATATAATATATATATATATATATATATATATATATATATATATATATATATATATATATATACTATACCTTGCAGCTGTAGTTCATCATTAGTTAATTAGTTAATTCTTCCAACCTGCTTCGATCAGTTGCAACCCATCCATTTTCAAGAATGTTTTCTCTTACATTCTACAGGTTTTGGCTAAATGAATGTATTACCTTTTTTTTACTTGTTTACTGCATATCCGTTATGGTTAAAAAGACTTTGGACTCATAAAAGAGAGCTAAATCCCATGTTTGTGTAACTACTAGGAAACAGTAGAAAAAAAACATTGCATATGAAGAAATATTAATTTTATTTGTGGTTTTTAATCCCACGTAAATTTAAATCAAGTAATGAGAGGGAATAGAATAAAAAATCTAACTATCCCAGCCAGGGCTCGAACCTGGATCTCCTGCTAACCGGGCAAGCGCGTTATCCTAGGTTGCCCTGGCTGGGATAGTTTGATTTTTTATTCTATTCCCTCTCATTAATTGATCTGAATATGAAGGTTTAATTACCTAATCAGGTTTAATAACCCTACTTAATAGTTATGTTGAAGTTCAGTTTTCACTACCCTCTGTGAAATACACCATAGAGCCTGCTGAATGCCACACCCCGCTATCGGCTGTTGCTGGCCCGGTGTCCGCTTCGCTGGAGATCCAGCACAGGTGCAACTCTGGCCTCTTTGCTCACTGGCCTGGCCGCGCCCAATCTAATCGAATGCTTACTTGAAGCCAATGTATTTCGCTATAGTCTGCCTCCGGTGTGTGTCTGTAATTGTGTCCGAGTAACTATTAAAACTATTTGTTTACGTGCTCCAACCGGACAGTGTGATGGATAATGTGACAAGAAGAAGATGGACTTAGAGATTAAAGTCAAATTTGAAATACTCTGGATGTGTTGAGAAAGTAACTCAGGCTGAGATGCATTCTATTGCCTTCCGCATTTCCAGATCGCAGTACTCCAAGGCGACAGTGGAGATCTGCGCATTCTGGCACGCTGTGTGTGCAGTCGGAGTTGGCTGGAAGAGTAACGTGTCTGGGCAATGTCCATGCCTCCTGCGTACGTCTTTCTCCCCCCACCCCCCACACGACAAGTCCTTTTCCTGTCTCCCGCCGATTTCATATTGCTAGTATTACAACGAGTAGCTTGTGCAAATACTAACCAAAGATAGATTCGCTTTCCTTATTGGCCCTAAAGATGACTTGCATATTATCGATGGGAGAAACTAAACTTAGATGACTTTTCAAGAGCGCTCGAAGATGGAACAAAATCTCTAACTTGAATTAATGTAGCTCTTACTACCTTTAAGATATTTCCTAAATTCTCTAAGTTCACCACCCTCAGGTTGAATAAGGTCCAGAGATCTTTGCTAGGACATCTCTAAGGCATGGAGAGCCCAATGATAAGTTAGCGTAGTCTCAGAACACTGACCTTCGGGTGTGGCGGTGCGATGCGGGTGGCTTTGAATATGGACATGCTTCCGTTACACACACACACCTGCATTTCCCTGACAATGGCTGTGGGATTTTGGCTACTTCTCGTGTTTTCAGCCCCCCCCCCCCCCTCCTCAAATAGCCCTAAATTACAGCTACCGTTGGTGCAACGGCCCCCGACCTTGTCTTCTGGCCGCATGACACATTTCCCCTATTGTCAGGATGAATGTGATTCCCGTCTGTCAGTTTGTTCTGATGGGAACAATGAGTGTGCACTAAAGGGGTGGTAAGAGTGGGGGAAAAGCTCACCCATCACAGTTACTTTTGCAAATATAATCCCTGACAACCTTTTTCGTAAAAATATTTTTGAACATTTAATACCTATATCATCCAAAAAGTTTTTCAAAACTCTAATAACAACGAATATATTACAATTTAGGCTTTCCTTGGAACTCTCCCATCCGCTAATCAGATAACCAAAATGAACGAATTAGAAGGCTTGCTATAAAAAATGTAAATTCCAAATTAAATCCTTATAAAAATAAGACGTGTCGCCCCACACTCGACGATATATTTATTTCTTATACATGTTTCTTTGAAAAAAATGTTTTTGAAAATCTCTGGTGTAGATTGTAATTNGAATTCCTGGTGGGAGAGGTCGGGTATCTGTCAGGAAGTGGTGACATGACGGATGCAGGTAGCTCCATGGGAGGAGTGTACTCCTACCTCGTTGTCTGCCAAGGAGATTGCCACATTTATATCAGTCCTCTCATATCTGCTGGGATTAGGTTAGCAACCCTCTCCACTTGTCTCACACACACCCTTACAATAGTAGCTGTCATTTTCTCCCCAGCCACAGTAATTAGTTACTCCGTTCTGACATAGCATCTGTAAAAGATCTGTAGTTAATTCATCTCCTAAGTTTATTATTAATGGACTATTTTAAAAATAAACATCTAACTAAATAGTTATAATAATTGTTTGTAACTCAATAAACTACAATAAGAATCCTTTTTTTTTCTGTAGGTTTACAGTTCTTTTATCTTGAAAATAATTATTATTAATAGTTAAAAATGTAATTTAAACTCTCCTTAAAATATTTTACATTCCAAAAAATATAAACCAGTAAATCAAATTATAATAGTTATAATAATTGTTTGTAACTCAATAAACTACAATAAGAATCCTTTTTTTTTCTGTAGGTTTACAGTTCTTTTATTTTGAAAATAATTATTATTAAATTATATTTATTTCGTGCTAGAAATAGTGACCAACATTTTATAAGTTAAAATTTTGTTCTCTCTCTAAAAACCTCTCTTCCTCCACTGATTTCAGCCAATAACAAACTTATCCTACGGTGTGCAAAATCAGCTTAAATACAACTTTTATTTCCTTATTATTTCTTTAAATGGCGGAAGCTAGAGCGCGTAAAGACACACACACATACACACACACACACACACACACACACACACACACACACACAAACACATATATAGTATAATAATAACAAATATAAAATTTTGAACGGGCCGTATTTTAATTTGGATCTACCTTGACCGAACCCCAACAAAAATCATCTAATAATAATACCTACGGTGAAAAAACTTGGAAAAACTCCATTTGGACCGTAATTTAGTTTTCTCAACATTTAAAAAAATCTTGTCATTGTACCAATGTAAATAACTTGATTTTGTCATGGGGCATCTCAAAGTTAGACAATTTAGGTAGAGTTTGATCTCCCCTGGCAATTTCGTGTACCCCCTTTAGCCCTTGTGTGGCACATGCTGGCTCTCCCCTTCTGACCCCAACCTTTTTTACCACAGAGAGTGGTCTTGGGTACGCAATTGTGACGAGATCAATGTAGAGGGAGGGGGGCGTCCTTGCAGAGAATGGACTTTCGTGAAGGAGCCGTTCAATGCGTGTGTCGGGGGTGTATGCCCCCCCCCCCCCACCATATAGAACTCACAAGACTTCGCATTCGTTTCTTTTAGTGCTACCGAATTTGAGTAATCTTAAAACCTTTTACGTTTTACCGTCCACCGAACCCTTTTTTCGCCATTGTGTCTGGGGCTTTTGTTTTGACGTAGTTTGACAGATTATCATGAAATTTCAAATAAAAACAATTGCAGAGTATTATGACTCGTGTTCAACTGAGTCTGCATCATGATTGATCTGTTTAAAAATTTTTACTTGACCGTTGTGGAAAGGAATGGGAAACGGACGTAGGAGTGGGGAACGGATGATATGGCTGTTGGAAAGTGGGAGGGGAAACAAGCTATGGCGTGGTTTTAATATGATTTTTTTTATAAGATGTGAAAAATATTACTGTATGTGGAAGAAATATAGTCTTTGTCATTAATGGGGTTATGTTCTAAATGTATGTGAATAGACTGGCTTAAAGTCCTTCATCAAGGTTTGGTTCCGTCGCAAGAAGTGTGAATTTATCAAAGGCGAATCTGTTTTTGTCAGTAGTAGAGTGTTTTCAAAGGGCATGTTGATGGTTACTGAATCGTCTTTTTATGGGATTCTTTGTTTGTCCAATATACGCTGCCGTACAATTTTCAGTAGCGCAGGGGAGTTTGTAAATGAGGTTACATCTGTCAGTATCGGGATGGAGTCTTTCAGTATAGTGTATAAGTGTTTTAGTTTGTTGTTGTTGGAGAAGCCAATGAGTAGTTAAGAGAAGGTAATTAATTAGAGTATTATTGATATTTTATGATATAGTGGGAATATAGGGTAGGGTACGGAATATTGGAGTGTCACTAGGTGGAATTGGAGTGGAGGGGGGTAGAGGAATGATAATTATAAAATTTATTGATGAGTCTGATTATTGTGTGTCGTGGAAAGCCATTATGGTTTAAAATTTCTGTTATGCGTTTAATGTTTTTTCGTGAAATATATTGTCGGAGAAGTTAAGGGTTCTGGAAATGAGGTTTTAATTAGATTTTAATTGCTCAACTACCATGACTGACCTTTTTTGTTTTTTCCGATGGATTATACATATTCAAATATTTGAAAGGATTGCATATAGTCAGTCGTGTTATTGACAGCCTTTCTCTTTAATTTAATCTGACATTGGTTGTGACTCTCAGTTACTCGGCGTATCGTGGGCGCGGTCTGTGCCGAGAACAAATGTGGTCACAGTGACATTGACATGTTCCGTAACCCGATTCCCGATGAACTGTTCCTCCTGTACGCGGAGATTCACCTGTGCTTGAGTGGGGACACGACTCTGGGAGGTGCACTCACACACCATATGGATGCCGTGGTTGTCTTTTTGTGCCGTCTGCTCTTCCCACGTCCTAACGCTTACGCAAGGGCTTATCGACCTACAGCCTGTCCCTTTGTCCTCCGATCTACAGGGCGAGGCGGACATATTCTCCTCTGCCCTTCACCTAGCTCTTTTATTAGCCATTGTATGTTCAAACTTTCATTTTGATCCATCACATTTATGCCTCTTCGTCTAGAGTAATTTCCTCTAATTTCATTCCATAATATTCCAGGAGCGTTTTCTAAATTTGCTCATTATGCCGGATGTTGATGGTTGGTTGATGGTCATTATTTCCAGATAATTGGCTGACATCTTTCCATTCTGGAGCGAAAATACTTTTTGTACCCGCACTTGGTATCCCCCACCTCTACTTAAGTATCACTTACTGGCGAACTAAGCCTTTCATTTGATATGCAAAAGCATATTCGCAGAGTAAAATAATGCATTTAGGGCTTTCTGTCCTTGCCCTTTGCATTTAAAGCATGCCGTATTTCACCAAGAAAAACTTATTTTTCTGTATAAGTATCTACTGTCATATTTGGTGATTCTAGTAGGTAGGATCGTAGAAATTTTAAAAATATTTGTCATGAAATTATTCTTAATATATACGGAAATAATGGAGGAAATTATTCCCATATAAGTATTGATTGTTATGTTTTCCAAAATAATTGTTTTCTGATCAATCAAGTGCCTTAGCTGAAGGCTTTTGCAGAGGATTACTTTTGCTTTACGGGTGGTTGGGGGTAGGGGGGGGGGGAAGGCGAATTGCGTTGTCAGCCGACACAGAGGACATAGTTGTGTATCGTGTTCAAGGCGAGCGTTTGTAACAGATCTACTTCATGTAAGGTCTGTGGCGAACATTAGCGCTCTGCTAAATCGGACGGTAGTAGTAGTGGATCGAAATCCTGTCCAGGCTGATGGTAAATCTTCATTTTCTCTTGGGGGACTCAGGGTGGGGTAGGTACCGAGAGTTCTACCCCCATTTTTGCTATTGCATTTCTTAAAATTTAAATATTTCAAACAATTAATCTGTGGAGATCTTGATCTGCTGGGAGTGCCCGGAAAGCAGGAGATCCAGGTTCGATTCCTGGCTGGGACAGTTAGATTTTTTATTCTATTCCCTCTTATTAATTGTTTAAAATTACGTGGAATAATAAACCACATGTAAATTAATATTTTTAATATTTCATTTCTTACTTTTTTTTTCTTTTTTCATTTTATGCAACGGACTAGAGTTTGTGCTAATTTAATACTCTTCCTAATTTCTAATTTCCTTCGAAGTATGACTGAAAATGATTTTTTTATTCCGTGCTAAGAAAATAGAATAGAAGTGAATATGAGACACAACTAATTGTTAAAATAAATAGATTAATAAATAAAGAAAGCATTGATATTTTGAGTAGAAAGTATACTCCCCAATATTGTAACATTTTTTTACAAGTTTTGCTTTTCAATTATTCTATTAATTGTGCTATAGAGAATACGTCGAAATGAGCCGAATTCCTATCTCATTCTCCATTTCTTTTGAAAGTTCTCGTGTTGATTAGAGCTTTGCCAGCATTCTCCCAAGTAAAATAAACTATATGTGGACAAGGCCCATGTAAATATATCTACTATTAGTTATAATATTGATATTTATATAGAAAGTGCCCGATACAGATTGCTTTGACTTAGTTTTCTTCTGGACTAACTGAAGCAGAAATGTAAATGTGCCTTACAATAAAAGTTTTGTTTAGTTGATGAATTCCATACTATATTCTATATCAAACAATATAATATCAGTAGGCCTCCACGTATAAAATATCGAAGGGCATTTTTTTTTTCTTCACTGAAAATTTATATATCTCTTCATTTTTCTTTTTAGAATAAATCAGTGTTAGTTTTAAATTTTCCTCAAATCATTTTAAAGTAACTTTATGCATGAGCGTGCATGCTGATAAATCTAATTATTGAGTTTAGGCCAATATTTCAAGAAGATATTTTCTCTTCATCGGGGCTAAAAATACTCACAAATCATTTTCAATTTTGAATGATAACCATCTATAAGATAAATAAAACTATTACGTAACATTTAGTACTTGTCATATCTAAGTAATTACACATTTTTATTTATTTATTGTTGTTATTTTGAAATTTCAGTTAGTTTACCAAGACTGAAACTACTGAAATTTCAAAATAATGACAATAAATAAATAAAAATTATATAATTACAAATATATGACGATTAGTAAATGTTACAAATGAAGAGTTTTTTGACCGTAGATATTATTATTAGATGATTTTAGTTGGGGTTCGGTCAAGGTAGATAAAAAAAAAAAAAAAATACAAGTTAAACAAAAGTGTATTTTTTAAAAAGATTATACACAAAAGTGTATATTTTTAAAAGATTATTATTGTAAGCCATCTTCAGGGCTTAGCATGAAGATGAGAGAGGACGTCCTGTCCCTTAGTTCACATTTCAATGACTGAAATGTGATTCCCAGTCATGAAAATGTGAACTTAAGGACAGGACGTCCCCTCTCATCTTCATGATAGCCCTGAAGATGGCTTACAATGTAAGCCGAAACGTTGGCAGATAATCTTTTAAAAAAACACCTTTTTTTTTTAAATTTGTATATTTTTGGATCTGTCTTGACCGAAACCCAACTAAAATCATCTAATAGTAAGTGTTACATAATAGTTTTATTCATTTAATTATTTGTTTTATTTATTTATTTCCTAGTCGAATTAAGGTAATTCTACAGTAAGAAGTGAATTTAGTTTGAAATGTAGGGAACAATGGGCTGACATGTGTTGTGATCAATTCCCATATCCTTAGCCAATTTGTTAGATTGTTTGTTTACTCTTTTCTGAATCATTTCCAATAATGCATTCAATAATAGCAGATCGTGGACATTTACTTTGCAGGAGAAAATAGGTTAGTTAGCATTATCTCGTTAGGATTATGTTTTATGTATGGTACGTCAGAGATTGTGCGGCGGTATGTAAATGAAGTGAAGGGGTGAGTGAGTCAGTCGGGAACGAGCGCGGGACTCAGTCAGCTGATTGCGATCCAGGAAGCTCTCTGCGCGGGAATGCAGACCAGCTGAGAGAGCCTTGGTCGGGCCCGCTATGGCTACCCAAGGCTGCCCCCCCCCCCCACCCCTAACTCCGGTCATCAGCCCTCCCCCCCTCTCTCATGTAGCTACATTCTGCTGATTCCGAACAAGAAAAAAAGTTTTTTTTTCCTTAGCTCTACTTTATATATATATACATACATCCATATGCACAGTTATTGCTTTATTATTTCTTGTAAAACTTAGGAATGCTACAGACAACCCTGTTATTATTCTACAATCCCTTTTCAAATTTAATCATTCAAAGGCTAAAAACTTACTGTTTTTATTTTATTAAAAAATCAAAAAGTTGGCACTGTAGTGAAGATCTGTTAGCCTAAAGATCGGGGGGGTTAATATACGAGGTTGCGACATCGCCTGTAGATGACCAATCCTTGTGGGCTTATTTCGGCTCAATTTAAGTCCGTCATCAGGAGAAATAAGATACTATAAAATTGTACAAATGATCCCGCGACTACATTTAGAGGACCCCATACAAATGTATCTCTCATGAGTCTAAATCCCTGATATTCTTCTTTGGACCTGTATACCTCTCTCCCAGGCGAGCTTTGCGTTCTCCTGTGAGCCTTTGATGACAGTGATATTTTATCTTGAAGGAGGAGTAACATACCCACGGTGAGGTGTCAGCCAGCTGCATCGGACTTGCTGGAACGAATTGTCACTTTCCAACCGTAATCACTTTCGAAGACTCACAATCTTCTTCCCTGAACTGTGGACTTTGGTCTCTATGGCCTGGGGACGTCTTAAAGCCAAGGTTTTACATACTGCATTCTTGCTTTTTCAAAATTTAACTACTATTCTCCGTCAATGATTACAGTATCAAATGTATTAAGTGCTCCAAACTTGCACTGTGATATATTGCTGTCGTTTATGAACAATTTGTTTAAACAATAATATAATAACGAAGCCGTCCAGATTGAATCCTTTGATTGAAACTTAAGAAAAATTTGCAAAATACGAATTCTGTCCGCTCAAGTGCCATTGAGTGACTCGTCTTGAGAGATATGCTTTGGTACTTGACCCTCGTCTTGTGAAATGTCTGACGTCACGTGTCTCTGCGTGTAGGGAGAATTACCATGAGAATGTAAGCTTTTTGATGAATTCAACGGTCGTGATTCGAAAAAGGTTATGGCCATAACGAAAGGATCCAGCATAAATTAATGTCGACAGTCTCAAAAACTCGTTTATTGTTCGATCGGCTTGTGCCACATGAAGATCTGCGATTCTACGTCTGTTACTACCATAATTCCTACCTCTGAACAATAATTGCTGTTTAAATCTGATAGACGATAGTAGCCATACCTTTGTCTAAATATAGTTATTGCTTTTTTTCTGTAAATTCCTTCCCAAAACCGAATCCCTGACTATGCTCCCCAAATTTAGCTCGACAGGCAACTAGTTGCGTCCTAATATACGTATTTGATAAGGCATTTAAATGGTACGCATTGCTGTTGTTGTGTTTCAAAAAATCACATTGGGGAATTGCTTGAACTTCTTTTAAATTAAATTTCCTAAAAAGTAATCAAACTAGTCAGTTTGTCATCAATCAACAAAAATACTTAAGGAAAACTAAAATATAGGTCTCAACCGTTCATTATTGCTTATAACATATAATAATAACTTTAAAATACTATATTAATAGTGAAAATACTAATAGTAATAATTAGAATATGACACACACGCTCGCAAAAGTATGGTGTAAATTAATGAAAGTAAATTTAGTATTTAAGATTATTTTTGCTGACCGTTGAAAGTGTTCGTTAGTTCGTGTTAGATTAATATAATATATGATATCGTTATATCTCTCTCACGGTTAGAGTTATGTAACAATTTATAGAGCGTAATTTGTTTCAAATATAATCTTCTCACATTTATATTATGTAACGATTTTGTCGAACCGCACTTATTGAGGAAAATATTTAAAAATTAACTTTCAGGCTTTCGGCAGAACCTCTTATTTAAATTTAAGAAATCAAATTCAATATTTAGACTTTATTATTCAAAATGGCTGATTAAATTAATATTTCGCCTCGAATTGGATGTGGAAGAAGGTAGAACAACTGTTATGTACCGTATAGTATGTATTGTGTATCTATAATTAGTGTTTCCAATAGAAGAAATCGGTATCTCTATTCTTCTCTAACACTTATATTTTATAATATTTATTCGAACATCATGTCATTAAGGTTGATAGTTTGGAGTGAACCTTGGAGGGTTGGGCTTACTCTTCCTTATGCACCGAATAAGCCTTTACGAATTTAGCCCAGGATAAGGCAAAATACCAATTTAGACAATCTGAACTCTGTGCGCCTCACTGTCACTTCCCGAAGGACAAACACCCCCCCGACTAAATATAAATGGTTATTTACGATCAAGTTTTTGCGATGAATACCTCTGATAAGTACCACTACTGTTTGGTCCCACTCCAAGTTTTTTTGCCCTCATATATTATTAACAGCTTTTTTCAGCCCAGGAAGAAATCTTGCTTCTTATACAATTCATATTGTATTCAATTTGGAAATTATTTAAAAATATAACTTCTGTAGAAATCTTATTGCATTTATGGGACACGTCTTAGCAGTGTTACCTAAATATGATTAAGAAATTATTTTATCTATATATATTTTTTTTTCTTCTATTTAACACACTCTCTCCTTCTAGATTCAATGTCTTCCTGAGAGTCTGGAGTCCCCCATGCCCAGTCAATCCACCGTTTGCCAACGTTGTCCCCTATTGTCTTCCAGTCCCCCATATTTATCGGATCCAGGGTACTTCTCGGCCTCCATTTGCTCCGACTGTATCCTCTTGGTGACTTCCATTCTGTGACAGAAGATCCAGAGGAGAATCCGTCAATCGCCCGGGTCTCTCGAACGCATTCTTTAGGCGACGATCCTCGAACCCTTGTGATCGATCTGCGTCGAGTATGATAAATCTTAATGTTATCGGCGGCGGACATAAGTTCACTCTGGGCTACTTGAGATGACCTGAAAGATATTGTCGTAACTGCTTGAATAATTTAACGCACACCTGGAAAGATTATTCTCCGTTCATTTCGCATGAATATTCGTACAGTTTTCTGTGTTGCATCTCAGCGCCCACGTTGTTGATGCCCATCGGAGGGCAGATGTTTATTGATTATTATTGCACTTATGCTAATTCAGACCAAGGAATGCAAATAAATCTTCAGCATAAATCCTGCCTCTTACCAATTATGTACTTCCTCGCATAACCAGTTATGCCGTTGTCTTCGCGACTTGTCTTGCACACCAATGACTCCTGCTTTCGTCTGAGCCCTGTATTTGTGATCTGTCTTACCCCCCTCCCCGGCATATAATCCCGAGGGAAAAATAAATCTATCGGACTCCCAAAAAGGGGATTTATTAGTCTGTGTAATGTAACACTTCTATATCATTAAAAATGATTACTTTATATAGTGTGCAACAATTTACTAAAGGAAAGGTATTTAAAAAGAAAAATTTCTCATTTTGAACAGAGGCTAATATATAATTTTTGTTTCTCAAATTTATTTTTATTTAAGATTAAAATTATCAAATACTTTTTCTTTAAAACTTCACTTCCTTAATCTCTGTTGAATGAAATATTTACTCTTTAAAGTAAATTTCATGCTTTATTAGTACTTGGAACTTTTTTGATTCGTATATTCTATAAGTATTTTTTTTTTAATTTAATTAATTTCTTATATTTATATATGTTTTATTTTATATCGTTCCTCTCACGAATAGAATATCTTCTAACATTCTATTCTACAGGTAACATTCTACCTTTAAAATGCTATTGCGCCACTGAACACTGGCTTTACTGGTAATACCGTTAATAAAACCTGGTACCTGGTAATACCGTTAAGGAAACCTGGTACCTGGTAATACCGTTAATAGAACCTGGTACCTGATAATACCGTTAATAGAACCTGGTACCTGATAATACCGTTAATGAAACCTGGTGGTACCTGGTAATACCGTTAATAAAACCTGGTACCTGGTACTACCGTTAATAAAACCTGGTACCTGGTACTACCGTTAATAAAACCTGGTACCTGATAATACCGTTAATGAAACCTGGTGGTACCTGGTAATAAATGTTCTCTTTTATTATTCTGAATTTCTTCAGAGCCAGCTCTTTTATAGCCTCCTAATGGGATCCAGTGAATGACAGCTACTGATAAGTCCGGAATTTCCCTATGTATTTTCGGTAGTAAAATTGGAATACATGTCTCCGCTCTTATATATATATATATATATATATATATATATATATATATTCTCTCTTACTAATGGAAAAATACCCGTATAAATAATTTTCTATTGGCTATTGTCTAATGTGTGATTCATGTTGTTTAATCTGTCTAGGAAGTATTGATTTTCCTTTGATTTGTTGTAGATAGTCGGTTGTCTCGTTAACATTCGAGGCCGGCAGATTGTCCTCGTGTGTGTAGAGGAAGATAGTCCTTGGAGATCTCGCACAGGACACAGAACCTATTCCTCTTATTTTTGCAGTGCTTCCTAGATCGCTCATCCACAGATTTCCCATGTTCCCTTAGAGATGGCCACGAATGATACTCTTATATCATCCTATAAATTGTCAGGGGGTGTCGCTTATCAAAGACTGCTCGGGGGATGGAATATATGGGGTAATTGTAAAGCATTCCTAAATTTCTTCTTAACGTAAGATTTTCATAAAAATGGTAAAGTGCAACATACGCCATAAAACTATAAGTTCCAACGTAGGGTTTTCGGCAGTAGAGATTATTAGTAGATGTTTTTTTATTAGGGTTTGGCCAAGGTTGCTAATTAACCTATTGAACGTTTTCTGTTCACTCAATTTATGTTAATTTAAAAAAAAATTAGTTTTATTATTTATATAAAACCTGCATTCAAACAAATAAACGTTTAGGAGGTATTTATTCAGGTTCAGCAGCACATTTCATTTCATGGCTTGGATAGAGAATCATTTTTATTTTGTTCTATTCGTAATAGTTCCAAGAGGAGCAGTAGGATGATTTGAAATTTAAAAAAAAATTAGTTTTATTCTTGAGCCATTTCTCTTCAATGAGATATGAAATAAAAACAACTGGCGATAACAGCTGGAAAATAGCAAGTATATTTTGGGGAAAAATTGGAGAAATACTAAAAATGACTTTGAACAAAAAATGTCTATTTTTCTCTCAGCTATGCATATTTTGAAGAGAAAATGTTTCCAAAGGAAGATATTTAGGAAGGGGATAAAGGGTTAAGCACTCCTACACCTTCCACCTTGTCCACTTCATATTGTAAGATGAAATTAATTGCCTCATTACTACTCTTAAAATATCCCACTTCTCCATGGCAAAATTTTTCATTTTCAGAGAGAAAAACTCAGGAGTAGAATCAATTAAGTTAGCTAATCTACTACAACCAGACTCTGCCTTATGCATTCTATTCCTCTCTACTGATTTTTTATGTGATCTATATACAGATTCCATTCATACCTGATAATGACTTAAATAGAACTCGTCTTACAAGGATCTATGCTTGTTTACCTTGTATATGATAAGAAAGAATATGTTATGACAAAACTCCTTGGAGTAAAAAGAAATACCCCTAAAAAGGACCAACACAATTTCTGTTCAATTCATATTTAATTTTTTCCCAACATGTTGCAGAAAGCCACTATGATTTGAGTATTTACCTGCCCACAGGTTGGTTCACACCATAGTGGCACGGAACTTTCCTCTGTGTTTCTTAGCTACCCGTCAGTATGTTACCTCACTCATTTATCGGTAGGAGACAGAAACATTTTTCATGTTTTCTGTATGCCCCGACTACCAGTCGAATAAGTCAAGTGTCTGACCATCCATGAATTTTTGTATTTATCTGCTTCAGTGAAAGTAAGGATTTTTATTATCTTTGCGAGGTAAATTTTATTTGACTTAATACTTTGTTATTTTAATTAAAGATTTCGTCATTTTTATTATGACCTCTTAATTTTTTTTTATTGATTCATATAATTGCAAAATAAAATAGTCATGTTTTTTTATTTGATAAGAAATTTTTATTGATTAATTTTATTAATTATTGAAATTATAACTACCTTCCATAATTATATGAGTGTATTTATTTTCAAAAACAAAATACATAGATTAATCATAATGATTATGAGCTGCATGACTTGTTGCATAATGTGTAAACATTTGATTGATGCTCACTATTTTTACTGCGGCATAAATAAATATACTATTCTACAACCAGAATGTAACTTTTTTTTATAAATAAAATTACCTAATGTTTATAAAAACAGGCAATTTTATTCAATCGTGAATAATTTTAAAATCCTAGGAAAATAATAACTTTTAAATATTATACTAAATCTATTTTTCATTAAATTGGAATGTCTCTCTTCTGTTTCAATAAAATATTGACCATTATTTACAAACAAATTGACAACAACTACATAATTTTTCTTTTGATTCCTATTAGCTGTTTTCTTTTTCTTTTGCTTTGAAGATGCTGAAAAACTGAGTATGGAACTTTCATCTGATTGTTCGAGTTTATCAGACG
>KZ807096.1:626725-655566 GCA_000696205.2 Oncopeltus fasciatus
GTTGTGTCAGTTTGTTTCCTGTCTCTAGGTGTAGTTTGTAAATTTCGTTGTTCAGTCTGTTCTTTTTAATGTATAGTGAACGTATTTCTGTTTTAATCCATAGTTTTTGTGCTTTTATTTTTGTGTGTTGTGCTGCAAATGATTTTGTGTTTATGTTTATTGTAGCGTATCTAGGTATTATGTTGTGTGTCTGACATTGTTTGTTGAATTTGATGTTGGCTATTGTCTTGTGTAGCTGTCTAGTCTTGTTAAGCATGCGTGTTAGTAATACCTTAGCTTGACTAGCTGTGTCAGGTAAATAATCTAAAGGGTTATTATTATTTCTACCACCAATGAATATAGAACTCTCATACCTTATATTCTCCGTCTTCATTGGTTTCTGGGAGATGGTTTGCAGAAACCAATGAAGACGGAGAATATAAGGTATGATATATATATATTTCCGGTATGCAAGATCAAATCCGTCAATTACTTGTATTTATGTTGATCTTTGACGAATCGTTGGGAAATATGCTTAGATGATGTGACACACTTTGGATTTCCTCCTAATTCTCATTTACAAAGGACTTATTCAATTCCTAATATAATTGAATTTTCCCATTCATTTGAAATTTAATGAATCGCAAATATATATATGAAGAGAGGATTGTCGGGAATTCGGTCATGGTAGTTAAACAATTAAAAACTAATTTGTAACCAAAATAGTTGTTCAACCACCATGACCGAATTACCGACTATCCTCTCTTCATAGAAATTTACGGTAAACAATTGATTCCATATCACAAATATATATGCTGGTATCTCTATATGTAATTCATTTTTTAAATTATTATTGTTTTCTACAGTGACAATAATTATGATATGTCTATATTAAATAAACACGGATGTGAGCTGAAAATATAAGTGTTAACTTGAGAAGAATGAAATGACCCCTATGGATGATTTGTAGTTAAGAAAGTTCTTATAAGTCTACTGTCAGATCTGAAGACCTCTTATCACTAAAGTTCAAAGTAGGCGACATAGCTATCAGTAGCTATCAGTGTGTTATCACTCAATGTCAAAAAATTTAGAACTATTTTTCTAACCACGGTCGGTCGGTGCACAACAGGATTGCGCTATCTTGCTGCAATACTTTCTGTGTTTAACTGTACAGGCCAGTATCGAGAAGAAAAGCGCATTTCCAAGCTACAAACTGAAGGTCTGTGAGCAAGATTTCGTTCTCTGGGACAGAAGGAATATTCAGAGTGGATTGGTGTGTAGGGGGCTGTCTACCCCCTCACAAGGGCAGGCGAACGTGTAGGAATGCCTAGTTGTAGCAATGGGGACACGCATCTAGAGGCAGCGGTAATATGTGAAGTGTGATTATCAAGCAAGTTCTTATTCGACAGATAAGATATGGCTGGCACTGCCTTTGTAGGAGGAGACAACAACAAACTTACAAACTTGGACATCGCCTTTCTACCGTTTTCCTTCTCGGATTGATCGTCCGACAGTCCGCCTACCTCTCGAAGAATGATTCTTCCCACCAAAATGGATCAGTTGCTTTTGTACAACAATCAGTATTTTATGCAGAACGTTAATTGACTGTTCATTTCATGGTAAAGAAAATGTTCACAATGATCATTTTCTATGCTATGTAGAATTATTTTTATTATCGGTTTGAATAAATTCATATTACAATAATTTCTTCCTAAATTATAACAGCTGAAATGGAAATTCATTTCCAAAATTTCTGTTTTGCCTTTTACTTTATTGTAGATATATTTTATTGTTTATAGATTTAGTTCATTGTATAGTTGTGTAGAATAAACTTTTATCTTCACTATATTGTTTAGAGATACAAAATTGAAATGCAGCCGGGATTAGACTCTCGAGTAAGGATTTAGCTTGAACAGTGCATGTGTCCTCTTGATAAATCTTTCTCACTTGGGGAGGCGGTAGTCAGCACAGTTGATGTCGGAATGTACTCTAGGTCTTGTTTCACACTCCTTGTTCGGCCCGTAAATAAATCCGTGGACATTATTAGGTTTTAAATGCTCCTCGATCTGCCATTAAGTGTCCTGATTGCTGGCCTTCTCCGTTCTTTGTCTTCTTATTGTGTTCCTCGGTTACGGGTCTTATCTTAATGATTCCTTCTTAATTCCTTTCTGAATTACTACAGGTTCATGACAAAGGAGGTCCACACCTTATTTTCAAAGATATTTCTCTGGCGATTTCCTTGAAAACAATCAATCCTGCCTAATACTGCGGACCAGAGACCTCTAGACACTCTAGCCCCATAAGTGGGGTCCTGACATATAAGTTATGCTAGTCGTAAAATAAATATGTTACCAATTATTATAATAAATTCACTTTTCAGGTACCTTGAAAATCTTTCTGAACTATCAACAAATCCGTTCTTTAATGAATTACAGACATATCATAATTAAATACATATGATTTAATATATATTTATATTCTACCTTTTTTTTTAATAGTTTTTATCACAATGCTAAAATTTCACAAAATAATTCAAATTCATAGCATAGTTTTTGTTACTGTTATACAGCCAAAAAGACACAAAATTCGGACTGAAACCTTAGCTAATTTTTACTTTACAAATAATTTTTCATTTTAAAGTTATTGACTGAATTTCCGACGATGAAGTTACTTCTTAAGAATTTAACTTGTAAGATTGATGGCACCCCTCATTATTTCCTCAAATTGATACTAATATCACATTTGTCTACTTTCTTCTCCCATCCTTCACTACTTACAACACTCTTATCATCGAATTTTAGACGGTGGACCGTACGTTAGCAGGACTAACTCTGATATTTAGGCGAAAATACAGTTTCTAGAAAATATAGCTGACCCTCCGAAGAAACATTTTCTCTCTTTAAATATTTTATTCCTCACTCTTCTTTGAAATTTAGATTGATTATAATTTTATTTTAGAATAATATGCGAAAAACAAAAGTCGATATTTGTTTTATTTACGTAGTTATCAGTTATAGATTATCCTAAGAGATAGTAAAAATGACAACTTTGATAAATTTGGTCTGAACTGTTTTTTTTTTCTTATCAATTTCTTAGCCTTGTTCTATGATTTAGTGTTTTTATTTTCGAGGCGTATATTTTTCTGCTGGAAATTCCCCATAGAGGTTGCAATGATTGGCTCACTGCTCGGTGTAGTGATCTCTACGTCATCTGCTCAGTTTGTTCGTCAGTTCTTAGGAAATGTGTTTATCGACTGTTTTCAATGAATTCACTTGGGACGATAAATGATTTCTCATTAAACCAAGCTCAATATCTAGGACTTAGTGTACTCTTTTGATTTTATTTGAATATTTTTACATTGTTAAATTAGTACTTGATAGGAGTTCAACGCAACTTTTTTTAATAAAAAAAAAATTGTTATTCTTTTGAAAGAATTAATTATTTATGTAGTTAGGTTTAATTACAGCCGAATTAATTACAGAATAAAATATTTTTGTTATTTATTTTTAAATGTCTATTTTTATAGTGTTCATATTATAGGAATAAGAAGTAAATTTCATTGAATAAATAACTTGCTCCGCTATGTCGCGAGCAAAAGGTAATAGAGCATTATTTATTTTATCTCATTGTTTTGACATATACCCGATAATATCAATAGGTTTTTAAGCCATCAATTGTAGATTTAAAAAAAAAAAAATGAAGAGATATAGTAATATATCTGTAAGTATAACTGGTGATATGGTAACCTGGCAACAAGCGATTTCTGACATTTTTTTTAGATGGAAATCAAGCTCTTCACGTTATTACTATGATTCTGAAAGTATTTCAATTAATTTCTATAATTTGTATAAAATAAAATAAAAATATAGTCCCTTCAAACATGCTTGTGAATTCGTCCATTGATTATTAAGAACTACTATCTATAGTTTATGGTAACAAATACACAAATTCAAAAGTAATCTGGTATGCATTGACAGAGAAAGCTAGAAATTTAGAGAATGAGAAAATACATAGTGATTATATATTATATTAGAGTAATAAAGAAGTTCAATGACTTAAGTTGGAATCGAATCTTTCTCCTACTTGAATCAGTGTGTGTATATGAATTCGAATATTTGAAGGTGATAATGGTGTTTGAAATATATAAAGTCAATGAACAATTTAAAATTAGTATTTTAGTGAGGTTACTCGAGATTTGGAGTGAATGCGTTAGTCGCCTTGAATCCCTTCTCTACAGGAACTGCTACTTTGTAAGGTGATTGACCACACTTCCCACGACCCGCCCTATCTTGCCATCTGCCGCATGTATTTGTATCCGCCTGACAGTGAGTTATTACAGGATTGATACATTAGTCCTCTACGTCTGCATTCATTCCACAACTTCCTCGCGAATAGTCATTCTCCGTGTCACCCTCTCTCTCGCTCAGCTTGATGCTCTCTGCATCCATCAAGGAGTAAGTTTTCATTTATTATGTTAACTTTAATATTTTGTTGTGTTTTGATAAATTCCTGATACCAGATGAATCCTAGAGTGATGATAGCTACACTCTGTGGAGTATTTTACTTTGATGATCGCCGTCCTCTTATTTTGACCTCCTCTCTTCACTTAAATGTTTCCTTTTTGTTTATCGAGTGGGTTTTGCACCTTCGGTAGGTTATCAGATGAGGCCTAAAAGGATTCATCAATAAACATGTCTAAACTCTAAATATAGAATATTCAATCTCGAAATCCTCTCAGCTTAAAATGACGAACTTGAGCTGTATCACTTTTCATTTGATGAACACGACTACTGCAATGGATAAATGGTATATACTTTTTCTGGTTGTGGAAATCCAAATTACGAAAGTGAAAATGTCTGTAGACTTGTGATGTACCGCAAGAGAGCACATTCAGCCCCCTGCTCATTGTCTCATTCCTCGCTTTACACTGCTCATGACTGGCTAATGGTGCAACCATCTCTCTCCTAGAGTGACAATTCCCGCTCACTGAGTGAGTAGTAAACACATCTGTATCTATTACAAATTTCAATAGGTTTACCCCACATGAATTCTACCCCTTACAGTTAAAAAGTTGGGTGGGAAACTAAATATTAAATCAGCCTGTCCTTGCTAATCAGTTTTCATAGTTCTACAGTATTATTTCTAAATAAAAGAATTTATTTTGGTGACACACAATTTTACTCATTGTAATAATCCATCCTACCTGTTCTTTATATATATATATATATATATATATATATATATATATATACCATTCACCGGGANATATATCAAACGATACATGCCTATTGGTCTAAGAAAATTTCGGGCTTTGCTCCCAGAGCTACTAATTAAATTTGTATTATGATTGGAAGAAGTACATAAATCTCATGTTATTTCAATTATGTTTTCATCTTTTCCAGGAATGACCCCTCTCCTTGCAGCCAGCGTCACTGGTCATAGTCACATTGTAGAATACTTAATTCAACTCCCAAAGATAGTTAAAAGAGAAGAAAGTGTTGATGCTCTTGAGCTTCTTGGAGCTACTTTTGTTGATAAAAAACGAGACATGATTGGTGCATTAGAACTTTGGAAACGAGCAATGGCACTCAGGTGAGTGAAAATAATTTTTCTTTAAATTAGAGTAATCTAATAAAATCAATAGATTATCATTAGTAAATTGAATTAAAAATTTTGTTGATAATTAGTATACAAGCTTTGTTCTGTTTTACTGCTTTCATATGGTTTCTCCTTCACTTATTGAGTTACTTGATTCTCGCCTCTTATTTTATGTTGTATTTTTAAGGCAAATATATTCATGATTCTTTTTGAAAATTCACAGATTTGAAGATGGAAAGCTACCTCTACCTAAGCCAACACAGACATCAACTGTTGAAGCCTATGAACATTCTCGAGAAATGCGAACAGCAGAGGAATTGGATAGTTTACTTGCCGACCCAGATGAAATGAGGATGCAAGCTCTTCTAATAAGAGAACGAATCCTCGGACCAGCTCACCCAGATACTAGTTATTATGTTAGGTAATCATTTAGATTTTAATAATTAATACAAAATACAATATAAAACTTAAAATAAATAGAAGTCTCTCAGGAGAGGTGTATACTATTTAAATCCTCAGCATTTTAGTCCATAAATATTTGTTTACAAACTTTCCAATTCATGTTAACCCCAGTCAGATTTTTCTCAATAAACAAGCCTTTCTTTTTACTTTTTAAAATTAACATGCTGAATTTCAATATGAAAAACTAAAAACTGATTTGTTGGCATACATGCACACTTCAATTATGTATATATTAATACAATAAATACAAGGGAATAGAATAAAAAAAATCGTACTCCCTCTGCAGTAACTCGAACCCGGAGTTTGAATCCCGGCCGATGTAGTAAGATTTTTTTATTCTATTCCCTTGCATTTATTGTATAATATTAATGTGGGATTACATACCACAACCAGTATTTGTATATATTAATATATTCAAATATATTAACATTGCTGTTATTTTTGGGAGCTAGGCAGGATCAATGAATTTTAAAGTAAAACAAAGAAAGCTTTCTGTAGTTTGTATTAATTAAATAATAAGCATGACCTATAAAGTTAGAGGTCGATAAAGCCACAAGTAATATCTGTGTGATTATGCGTGCAGGTGCCTGTATGTGTATATAGCTGTCCTCTTATTTTTGTCTTTTGTTGCTATAGATTTTACTTATTATTTCTCACAGTTTGTCATTTATCTTAGATGAGATTGGTCTAAACTCTTCTTCGCCCTTCCTTTAAATATGAATTTTATGTATTTGCTTGTGATTAAATTCTTAACACTATATGTTAAATTTATTTATAGGTACCGAGGTGCAGTATATGCTGATGCCGGTAAATTCTCTCGATGCATTTCCCTCTGGTCTTATGCTCTTGATATGCAGCAAGCCATGCTGGAACCTCTCAACCCAATGACACAGTCTTCACTATTTTCTTTCACTGAATTATTTTCTTTCATGATGGGTGAAGAAGGTAAGGAAATAACCTTATAATATACTTAAGTATCCTTACTCCTTAAAAATGTTATTTATATATTAATCATAATTAATAAGAATTTAAGGAAAACATTTTTTTTTGCTTAAATTATGAATTTTAAAAGTAAATATTGTTTATCGGGGTTCGGTAAAGGAAAGAAAAACTGCTATTAATCTCTACAGTCAAAAACGCTATAAGAATTTTAAAGTTTACCATGACCTTCTTGATCTGAAGAACATATCTTTTACTCTTCTTTAACAAGAGCTTTTTTGTTTAAGAAATGTGAAAATAATTATGATCAGGATTTGATCAATGAGTTTTTTTAATTAAAACATATTTGAGAATCAAAAGTTTTTGTTTGGCTGATATTTTGACCTGAATTTTAATCCTTCTTTGCAATAAAAAACAAAATAAAAATATAACAAATGTACAAAATGACTACTATCTATAGGAGTATTAAAAAAATTATTGCAGTTTACACAATTATATATATATATATATATATATATATATACCATGGTATCTGAACTACTTTTAGGGAAAAGAAAATGTAATTTTTTAAGTAAGCACAGAAATATGACCGAAATGTTGAAAGATTTACAAAAAATATGTATTTAAAAGAGTACTGCTTTAGTGTGTGAAGCTGTTATGCAAAAAGTTTTTCGATCATGAAGTAAAAAGGTGGAATAAGTGTTTTATCGATGTTAATGACAGATGGTTTGTGTTCTAGACAGACTTATTTTGACTTGAAGTCGGGCCTTGAGGTTACGTATTCTCTTTTTGCGTGTCTGTCTTAAGTCAATGCCGCCTTTTAATCATCGGTTCTGATTACAGAAGTCTGGTGTCCTTTCTTGTCTCTACAAATGTGGACTCTTTCCTCGTAGGATCACATAAAAAAGTACTTTGTGTATTTCAAACTTAATTTCGGATAACAGAGAAAAGGTCTTGATAGAGCTGTTATCACAATATATGGTATTTCTAGAGTGAGATAGTCTCCTCAAGTTAATACTTTTATCATAAGCTAGTTATTACCTTCCCCAGTTTCCGTGATACAAGAGTTATTGTAGATTTTAAAACACCGCATTCGGACAGATTCCATTCTAGTGAGGATAACAGATCTATACTTGAAAAAAATAATCTTTGAATAACTTAACTTTAAGGTTAAAGTTTATATTTCATTAACTTTAAATTATCCCTTTTCCTTTTACTATTATTTCGTGGAAAAACTATGCAGGCTGTTAACCATATCAAGTTTTGTCTCAGTATATTTGTCTATTTGTCACTCGCCTTTTTTATGCAAATGGAATAGTTCATATTTACAAGAATTTTACATTTAACAGCTCGGCTGTAATTTCACAACTATTTGTTACACATTTTTTACAATAGACATTTTTGAGAAAGTTTTTAGTTCTCAGAACGCATCATTATAATTCATTGAGTTACTCAGAACTCCATTTTAGAAATGAGGACGTTTATAATTTAGTCATCTGACAGTATTTCTATTGTGAGCAGAGATCGGATTGAGTGTAGCTCTCACTGTGACTGTTGAATTTGTACGTTCTGAAGAGTGAGGTGGTGGGATGAGTAGACAAAGCAGAACTGTCCCGAGTTTGAGGGTACAAAGAGGTCGGTGGGAGGCTTTACAAAGGGGAGGGCTGCACGCCCCCGCTGGTGAAAGCCACGTCTTGACCTACTGGGCCACGGGGCAGTCGGCCGTGGAGGGAAGGGCCGATGGACTCGCGACAGCGGAGAGCGGTAGCAAGTTAAAGGTGGATTGAGTGTAGGTTACAAGTAGGTAAGTCAGCTAGTGCGAGATAGTGGTGGTGTCACAGTCGGCAGTTAGCTAGAGAGTTTTCAGGCTAACATTACTTTACAATGATTTAAAATATTTGGGGAGGTCTTCGTCAGTGAGGAGTGAAGAGAGACTGGGCAATGTATATATATCCATGGCCCATCAATAGTTAAGGTTCCGTCAAGAGTAGGGGATGGTCTTTTGTACTGTAGCAATATTTTGAGTGTTCAACGTGGAAAAACAGTCATACAATGCAACTTTTGCAAATATTCTCGTTAAGGACTGATAGAAAGCATACATCTCACTTTTCCCATATTCTTTTGGACTCATTGCTTTGATTTACACATATTTTCTGTGATTATTGGCAAACGATACTCAGGATAGTGACACATACAGCTTTAGGTGATAGATAATTATCTTGCTACTAAGACAGACATTATATTTTTATTATTTTTCCAATCTCCTTATTTAGTGCTCTTTCCTAACCATTCATTTTACTTTATAGGTGTTCCTCGAGCACCGGAACCAGGAAGAGGTATTAATGCTCATTGGTACAAAAACAAGCGGAGCTACACCACTTGTGATGGCCTGCCGAAATGGTCACTATGAAGTAGTAGAATACCTTGTCGACAGATGTATGGCAGATCTTGAACAACCAGGCTCTGGTAAGAAATAAATTTTCTCTAAAACAAATTATAATCATAAATTAATAGAAATTTTGCTTATTTTCCAAATTGTATAGGAAATTGTAGAATGAATTGTAATTGAAAAATATCGACTCACTATTTTCATCCAATTAAACTATTCTTACTCTTAATACAAAACTTAATTTATTTTAAAAGTACTATTACCGTATTTACCTGTCTGTTTTTAAGTTGACAAGGAGCTTACAGCCAGTTAGAATGTCATTGCACTGGGGAACACATTTTTTGTTGAGTTAGTTCTGACACTGTTTTTTCAATAGTTCTTTATGCCTGAATGTGAGAATAACCTCAGATTTTGTCTATCACATCAACTTTTCAAACTGCAGGATACATTCGCACTTGATGCTCCAACAATAGACAGCCATCATATGTACGTCTCATCTATCTAGATACCTTGCTCCCATGACCCTCAAATCTTGATAGAAACGCTCACCCTGCTCATCACTCACTACACCAAGTTTGTCTGGGAAATTAGCAAGGTGGCTGTGTAAAAAATGCAATTTATAGCTCATGCTGCAACCTAGTTGTTGGAAGTATTCCAAGAGTTGCTGAACAATTTCGGAGTAATTAAATGCTCGTATATTTCCAAGAAAGTTGTTAAAGATTGTTAAAAATGTTTTTGAATGCCATATCCGTATTCCCCTTCTTCCAAAGAGGAAAATTCATTGAAAACTGGCACAGGGACTTCGGCTGAATGTGGTAATGGGCGTGTAGCTGACGGTAAACTAGGACACTCTATTTTACATTTGTTTTCTTGTTATATTCTGATGTTTTCACTATACAAATGTAACAATCACTTGAATGATCTTTGGACTCGCACCAAACCAAAGGTATACCAAATGGAAGCTTAGCACATGTTCCCTTGGTCCACATCCGTAAACCCTCAACACACTGTTTACACAATTTATGAGGTGCCCATCTTGATCACCAAGATATATATTGTTTCACTTTAAAATAGGCAAAATATACTTGTCTGACAAATGTACTTATGTTTGTCCTTTGACTGGGAATGGTAAAACTGCCACATATATAACAAAACGAATCGGTGCTTTCGACGTGTAGGAGCAGAGGTAGCCATAAGGAAACATTTCTGTTCAAACACCCTATGTAGTTCTGTACACTTCCATAATGAAATACTAAATACTGCTTACTGATACACAACGTTTCACCACAGTATAACAGACGTAACTAAACAGGCAGGTCTAGACCAGCATGCGCCCCACCCACATAGAAACCGAACGTGACGTGATAGAAGAAAACTAAAAACAGTTTTGAAACCAACATAACTAATTCTATAGGAAACAGCTAAAAAAAATCTAACTGAACTGAAATTGAGTTTCAAATTGTTCCCCAGTGTTATCAGAATGGCCATGCAATTTCACCTATCTCCTGAAAGGACTGAATGCAATTTGCCCTGAATTTACTATCAATTAGATGCAAAAATGTATTTGGGGAAACACTTAAATAGGCTATAATTTTTTAAACCATCTTTTGTATGGTATAAGTTGCTTGGTACATGTACCTTATTAACAGCTGTTTTAATTCACCCTTATTAATTTCATATTGATGATTAATTTATTAATTGAATTTCAAAATTCTTAGATTTGACAAATATTTTTTAAATTAATTTAGATGTGTTTCTTCTTAATTTGATGAATATATATTGTCCCCCCTCCCTCCCTCCAAGTTGAGTTATTATACTATAATTGTGTCACAATTTTTTTTTCTTTTGAACTAATCTTAATTCCCTTTTGTTCTCCCTATCCCTTCTGGATCAGGATGAATAAACTTACAGATTACAATTTTCATGGGTTATCTTGTAGGGATCTTCAATTAAGAAAGTTTAGTTAGTTCACTAGTGCACAGATGAGCCAATAACCCAATATGAACTTTAATTAGAGATACAAAGAACTTTTTTCAGCTTGGCCACTGTTATCAATGATAAAAAAAAGATAAGCCTTCGTGAACTCGAAGAAAAAAAATATTACTCTTATCTCATGTTTATGTGCACTTTTAAATCCATTGATTGAACCTCTTTTAATCTCGTAACTGTTACTCAACTGATGTTCAACTATTAGAATCTCTAGCTTCATATCAATATGGGCTGTTACAATATTTGTATTCATACAAATTGTTTTTCTTTCAGTGATTTTTGATGGCGAGACAATTGAGGGTGCCCCTCCACTCTGGTGTGCTGCTGCAGCTGGACATTTCTCAGTTGTAAAGTTCCTTGTTAGACGCGGAGCATCTGTTAATTCAACTACCAAAACTAATTCAACACCTCTGAGGGCGGCCTGCTTTGATGGGCACTATGAAATAGTTCGCTTCCTCATAGAGCAGGGGGCTGGTAAGTGAAGTTAAAGTTACCTTATGGATTCTTATGGATAGAAAGATCATTAGTAGTTATTAGTAGATGTATACAATTGTCAATTATAAATGAGATTAAATATATAAATAAATTATTTGCTTTGAATTACATTCATATTCCAGATGAAAATCTTAAAATTCAGTAAAAGAAAGTCCAAGCATATAAATCTTTAGATTACTTGTGTATTAAAATCCATGACGAATAGTTGAACGGGCTTTGAAAATAATATTGTAGAGCCTTAAAACAATATATTTAACTATTTTTTGAGTATTGGACAATTATAATTCTTCTATTTCTTAAGCTATAAACTATTAAATTTTTTTTAATACTTTATTATATTATTACTTTTTTATATTACCCTTTCACACTGCATGTCTTCTAATTTTTGTATTTTAATAATAGAGAGAAAAATAATTCCGAATCAGTAATATGAACAATAGAAACTAATATTCTTTTGCAAAGCTATTGTCTAGAATTGTTTTCTGACCTATCACTGATAACTAATTAAAATATTAGTTGTTACTCAATAAATGCAAGGGAATAGAATAAAAAATCTATGTGTCTCAGCCAGGGCTCGAACCTGGATCTCCTTCTCTTCGGGCAAGCGAGTTTACCGTTTTATTCTATTCCCTTGCATTTATTGTTTAAAATTTATGTGGTATTAAATACCACAATGAAAACAGTTTTTATAAAATGAAATAAAAGTAAATAACAAGAGTCTAAAGCCACCACTGAAAAGTGAAAGACACCAAACTGCGTACTTGATACATTCTAAAATATCTTGAGAGCTGAGGCATTTAAGTTAAATGTGGTTTATGAGTGATACTTCCCAGGAGTCATAATACCACTTTGCATGTATCTCTTTCTGTTTGGAGGAACTAATAATAAATAGAATTTAGTGTATTTACCCACAGAAAATACTTTATTATGAAAATGATGTTTTAGTCTCATTTTCTTGGCAAATTATTTCTGAATCCACAGATTTATGCATTTCTAATTGCTCTTTTCAGTATTTTTAATTTTTTCTTTAACAATAAATGTATTATCATTAATAGAAAACAGCTTATAGCATTTAATATAGTTGTATAATTACAGTTTTTGTTAATTTTTTTTCCTGTTTTTTTGTTTAAAGATATAGAGGTGTCTAATCGCCACGGGCACACTTGTTTAATGATTGCCTGCTACAAGGGTCACTACCAAATCGCCCAGTATCTTCTTAGCTTGGGTGCAAATGTGAACCGAAAGTCTGTCAAAGGGAACACTGCTCTCCACGATTGTGCAGAGTCCGGATCTTTGAACATCCTTAAGATGCTCATTGAACATGGAGCTAAAATGGATGTTGATTCCTACGGTAAAAAGATTTTTTTAAATTATCAATTATAATATGCATGTCTGTAAAAAGGTCCAATGTGAATTGTTTAAGATTAAAACTGATATGTTTATTAAGCAAAGAACAAAACAACATACTTATATATAAACACTAAACATAGTTCGCTTGAAATTTTATTTAGTCCTGAAGGTAAAATTGTAATTTATTTCATTATATACGTTATATAATTAGAAGTTTTATATATATATNGAAACAGGAGCGGATCCAAATGCTCTGGATGACAATGGTGCTAGCCCTCTTCATATAGCAGCTCGATCTCGCCCTGTTTCTGCCGACCTTGTCAAATCACTCCTAGACAAGGGAGCTCACCTTGATGCTAAGGATGCAGCAGGAAGGACATTTGCCTCTCTCCTTCAGGTAATCACAATTCAATTTGTAATTGAATTATTATTACAAAATGTGATTATTATTATTATTATTATTATTATTATTAGTCACATTTTAGTAATTGAATGTAACTTGTCCAAATATATACCCATAATAGGCTGGACGTATACTTAGTTATTTGATCTATCAGTTATGTAATTTCAAAGATACAATATTGCCAAAGATTTGGTTAGAAGAAAAAAAAAAAAACTAATATCATGAGAAGAGTCAAGAAGTCTTGGGAGCTGAAGAATTAAAGCTCGACAGTCAATGAGTTACCTCCAAATTGATAACTAATATAATTCATATGATTTTGCTATTCTTTGTCACAGTAATTTTCAAGTATAATATAATAAAACCTCTCAATCAAGCATACTAGAAGATGTAGGGGAGCTGGCAGGACTATGCAGGTCCTACTTCTTTTTTAATGCACTTTTATTCAGCTTAAAGGTCTCATTTTAAATTTATTTTATTAAACTAGTATTATAAAAAGTGTAAAATCGCTTAATACTATTTTTCAAACACAAAACTAGTTAAAAGGTAAAATATTACAGTATAAGGTAAAGTATTATAGGATAAAATATACACTAAAAGCACATAGTTGCTTAGTAAAGAAACCATTTCACGTTTCACATTATAATCTAATTTATGCTCATCATTTAAAGACACTGTAGACTCATATCGAGTGTTTGTTGACCATTCATTCTACTTTTTTAAATAATTTTTTGAGGTCACGATTCATATATAGAAAGAAAGAAAGAAAAATAAATTTTGTATAGTGAGAACCCCCTCCGTTCAAAGCTGTTTATTTATTTTAAATTTCTGGAGTACTTATTTATTTCATTGTAAAATCTGAAATAGTTTTTGTAGTTCTATTATTTGAACTTTGTTACCCACAACATTGTATTAAAGTGTAATAAAATGAAAATTAATTATAATAATTTTTTCAGAGCACATTTTAAATCTAAATAGTCCCTTTAATTCTAAAATTTAATATTAAAAATTCACTTCTTAAATGTATTAATTTACTTTTCATCTATGACATATAAAAACTTATCATTTTTTTTCTTTTTCTTGTTTAATTTCAGTTTTATGATTGAAATCTAGATTATATCTATAAAAAATGCAATTTATAACTTGAATACTAGATCTACCATTATTATAATTGGTGGAGGAAAACAAATTTTTTTAGTTTCAGAAGAATATATTGCTTCGAGTTTATTTGTTTATAAATTTAATGTTTTTTTTTGTTTTTTTTTTCTCCAGGGAGAACAAGAATTATCGAAAGTATGCAACACTCTTCAGTATACAACTTTAGCTTGCCTTGCTGCAAGAGCAATACGGAAACACGGTATCCCATTTGCTGGAACGGTTCCCCGGCAACTTGAACCTTTTGTTCTCCAACACTAGCACCATTTCCTCAAATTATGTTTCTCCATGTTTGTATTTATTTGTTTTATATTTTGTTTTAAGTGATTTTAGCTCTAAGACATCAAAGTACATTTTATTTTAAATATTTAATAATTTAGTGATTCGTTTAGTTTGTACATGTATATTTTATAAGAAAAATGATTCATTTTTGTAAATTGATTGTAAATTGAAAAGAAAATTCAAAATTACTTTTTTTTATTCATTCTTCTTTCCTTGAGTCCTCCTTTCCATAATGCAGAAATACAAGATATATTCAATATATATTATCACATCCAAAAACAAAACCATTTATGGAACTCATAACTTTGAATCACATTATATATACAGTCATTTCAAAGATTCTTCTATGCTTAAGATAATAATCATCCAATGAATGAAGTCTTGTCCGGCCACACTGAAATATTCACAAGTTTGAAGGAATCCTGTTCTATAGTAAGTTTATTATTCCCATATTTTATTTGTAATATGGATTCTGTCGGAATATTAACGGAATATTGTTCTCATGATAAATTTTGTGGGATTTTTATTAATTTTTCTCCAACCTATATAAAAATAATTCTGTATGTGTATGTGTGTAAGCAAATCTTGGCTATTAGCATTAAGAAACAAAAACAAAAGGATCAGTTTATTAGCTAATATATGAATCAGCAACCCCTTGTGCAATTTTTTTCAATAATGGCCATAATATTTAGTTCACATATTCAATTTACTTTTGTTTAATTATTCTAGAATAAAAAATACTATTAACAATTTTCTGAATTCATTCTTTGTTTTGGTGTTGCATCAGCAATTGTGAACATCCCAGGGTAACTTTAGGCCTTATGTAAATGAAATTTACACCCCAGATAAACTTTAGGCATTAGATGCTATTGCGATCAAAAAACTTTTGTCTCAGCATTCTTTACCCTGTTGTCTGGGAGGTGAGGGTTGTATATTCTCTGTGAGTTTCTTTGAGTGTACATAAAGTTTGTTAGGATAGCAGCTGTAAATGAGTTTCGTGAATTGTAGGTAAATTAAAGTCTGTGTGGAGTGCATTGTTAGAGACCATATTTAAGGGCAATTAGTCTTAATATTTTTTTATTGTTGTGTCAATATTTTTTAAATTTGAGTTTTTAACTGCTTCATAATTGCCGACTCCCTTAGTGCTCACACTTTGCCGTATTTTATACCAGCTTACCTTATGTGATATTAATAGGGAAAATAAATATTTTACAAGACTGAGGCAGATTTGCCTCGTCACTAGTTGTGTCATATGTATGTGTGTATATATTTTATGTAAATTTAATAATTAATGATGATTTTTACATTCCACTTGAGCGGAAACAAAAAAGAAAGCTTACGTAAAAAATATCTAAAGACCAAAATACCTAGATTGAACCTTTGGCTAAATCTTTCATTCTATCTTCTGAAGTACTGTTTAAAAAAACTTGTAAATTTGTCTAACAAAATAATTTCTTTAAATCTTTCAAGTTCCTCAACTTTTTTAATCATTTATATGATTTTTTTTTAATGTGTTGTTAAATTTACTTAAGTACAATTTTAATTTACTATTAAGTATATTACAGGAAGTTGATTTGTTTTTCAGGAAGGTCAAGTGGGCGAGGACGAAGAGTCCCAGCAGTTTCATTTGATGATATGCTAAGTGTTCTAATGAAGGCTGTAGTTGAAGTTCGTGCAGGTCTCTGTCTCACCCCTGAAAGAGATCTTTCTCACCTCCACAGGTTTGTAATCTAGACTATATTTTCTTCTCATGAACTTAAGAACATTCTTAAAAAACTGTTCGAAGTAATTCAGTAAATAATATCTATTCTATAAATTGATAAAATAAAAGTAATTTTGCAATAGCCAATTTTGGAAAAATTACATTTTGAATTTTCATAAAAGTAATGTATTCAACATTTCCTATGATATGCCAAAGTGGTTGTCATAATTAAAATGCTGTATTTAGTTACTAAATATCTTCACAGTTAGTAGCATTATTATATTATTATATAATATTTATATTATATGTAGTTAAACGCCNTATAATATTTATATTATATAATATCAAAAAATAGGCTGCAGTGTGCAGTGACCAAGAAGTATAATTCTTTATTATGACAATATTACAAACAAGGAAACAGTTTTGAGAAATCAACACTATAACTTAGCATTAGACTACTAAATTCAGGCCTCTTTCTACAACTTCTTGATTAGTCAAGAAATTGGCTTGTAGTCAAGCCAATTTTCCAATATGATAAAACATATTTTAAATTCTTGTTCATAGTACATTCATTCTATAACATTATATAACAACTATTAGTAGCAGATGAATTCTATTTTGACTTTTTTGTGTACAGGGTACTTGTCATTTGTCTTCACTTGGCTAGCCTGACAGTGAAGCTTCTGAGCAGCCAGACTGCTAAAACTGAGTGGAATCGAGCCCTTAAAGTCATCTACCTCCTTGTCTCACTTAACCCACGAGGAAAGGGTGGTCAGACCCCTCTTCATCTTGCCTGCTCAGAGGAGGCTGCTCTCGTTGGCAGGTAACCACTTATTTTGCTAATGATTTAATATCCATGCTGCATTATAGGACTAAAAATTAAATGATAAATGATAAGAAAACCACTAAACAAATTTTTGGAGTATTATTAACATTAATATGGCTTCGATGAAGTATCAAGTTTTCTAGAAATATCATCAAAATGAGTGAAAATTTCCTCATATTTTAAAGTGTTCCTTGTTTTGTATTTTTCCATTGTCGTGCAAACCTTGGTTCTATATTTTACTCTTTCTTCTTTTAATGAGATATGATTTTTATGTATTGCAGAAATTTATTTTCAACTAGAAAGAAAAAAGTATAACAGATTTTATAAAAAATATTAAAAAACGAACAAAGCAACAATAAAACATGATTTTATGAATAATGTATTTTTAATGCATTATTGTAATTGTAAATAAACTAATAAATTGAAATAGAAATAAAAATATGATATTAAATGTTTCAAGGCAAAATAAATAAAATGTCTCCCTTAGGCTGTAAGAGAAAAAAATTGCTTGGAAATGACTGAACTGAATTAAATGAAATTTGGGTTTTAGTTTTTATTTGTTTTGACAATGATCTTAAATTTATATGAGATTGATACCCAATTCTGTTGGGTTAAATTGGGGGTTAAACGTGTAAAATTTTTCTGGCAGCCAAACTGTTGAAAATATCCCCATTAAACATTCGGCTTGTTTCATTTTGGCAATTGCATCTATTATGTTATGTTTGCATAGTTTACACCTGTAAGGGTATCCTGTAAATAGATCATTTGCATTAAAGTGAACAAGAGTCTTAATAAATGTAATTTTTTTGACATTCACATTCATAATCAGTAAAATTATCAACCAAAAATTACTAAGTAAAATTTTTAATTAAGTTAAAAAATCAACTCTCCCTTGACAAAGGAAGTTCGAAGAAAGAAGATGTTTAG
The DNA here is from genome assembly GCA_000696205.2 of Oncopeltus fasciatus. Lineage (NCBI taxonomy): Eukaryota > Metazoa > Arthropoda > Insecta > Hemiptera > Lygaeidae > Oncopeltus > Oncopeltus fasciatus. The sequence continues at coordinate 645,219 of KZ807096.1, forward strand.
TTTAGATGATTTTAGTTGGGGTTGGGTGAAGGTAGATAAAAAAAAAAATACAAATTTTAAAAAACGTATTTTTTTAAAGGATTATCTGTCATGGAAATGTGAACTTAGGGACAGGATGTCCTTTCTCGTCTTCATGATAGCCCTGAAGATGGCTTACAATGTAAGCCGAAACGTTGGCAGATAATTCTTCAAATAAATACATTTAAAAAAATTTTTTTTTTAATCTACCTTGACCGAACCCCATCTAAAATCATCTAAGAATAATATCTACGGTAAAAAAAATCTCTCCTTTTGAAGATGTTTAGATTTTGAGCTTTAAAATAGCTATAACTAGAGTTAACTTAAAATGAACAGTTACACTTATCAATTTTGGGATTTTACCTTGTGATATTTGGTCAAATTCTACCATTTTTTTATCTCATAGTTTCATCATTTAACTCTCAAAGAGATGATTTTAAATTTCTCATTATTCCCATTACTTTACTTATTCCTATTTAATTTCTGTAATGAATAATATAAAGAAATGAATAATAGAATATGAAGCATTTTGGAATAATTTACAGGTTATTTTTATCATTAAAAATGAAGTGATATATAATTTTTATAAATTCTTTATGTACAGATCTTTAGAAAATAATGCAAAATACATTTATTGCATAATGTAAGACAAATTATTTTGAAGTAGAATAAATTTTGACTGGAAAAACTGATTCTTCTTACTCTTATACTTCAATATATAATAATAATATAATATATATAGAAAATGAAATACTTGCGGCTGTGATATGTTGCAATCAAGAACAGGTGGAATAGAGAGTGCAGTGCACACACAAAAAGAAAAAATCACAAGGAGCAAAATATTCGGGGATCACTCACTCTTCGTTGATGAGAAATAAAGAGAGAATTTTGCTCCTTGTGATTTTCTCTTTTTGTGTGTGTACTGCGCTCTCTAACCCACCTGTTCTTGATTGCTATATATATATATCNACTCTCTATCCCACCTGTTCTTGATTGCTATATATATATATATATATATAGTATAGTATAGTATAGTATAGTATACAGGATGTTAATTGACCATTAATATAATTGTGGAGAAGATGGTAAAGAATTGGTTCAAGTTTTTAAAATAAATCTCCCCCTTTATTATCCTTACGGTTTATGTATTTATAATTGTATACCCCTGCATGTGCACATGAATACACACACACTCACTGCATTATTACATTTAGTTCACATATTTGTTTCACTTTAAAAAGTTATTGACTGAATCCAGAACATATTCCCCACAAAAATAATTGGTTTTTCCCTTAATTTCAAACCTATTTTGCTAAATTTTGTATTCTGTTTCATAAATAGTGTATAAAGTTCTTATTTTTTTAATGTGGCAAAATGTTATTATTAAAAATATTATTGCTCTAATAATTTTCATTTCAAATCATTCAGTATTATTTAAAAGATAGATATCTCTGTTATTTCTGTGTTATTGTTGTTATTATTATTATGAATAAAATATTGGGTATTGATTAGTTTACTCCTACTAGTTCATCATAGATGATTATAGAGAAAGCACATGATTATATTGTTTGAAATGTATGATTGTATACAAAAAAGAAACAAATCTGTGATCTAGTCAACCCTACTGATCTTACCCACTCTCTTGCAAAAGTTCTCTCTCTCTCTCTCTCTCTCTCTCTCTCTCTCTCTCTCTCTCTCTCTCTCTCTCTCTCATACCCTATCTTACTCCCCCCCCCCATCTATCTTGGGCATTTGCAAAAGAAACAGTTATGTACAATTATATGTATATGTTTTCATCCAGGCTGAATTTAAAAGGATAAGTTAATAAAGACCCAAAATTTGTAGTCCTACACAAGGTTCCTAATGCCCATTAGAAGTAATTATAAAAAATAAAAATCCATTTTAAATGATTAGATAGAGGTAAAAATAAAGAAATAAAAAGAAATCCTCCTTACCTCAGGTTTGGATTAGATATATTGTTCTAGCTTATGAGATTAAGAGCATTGTACAGGTACCCGGCATGCAGATTCCCCTCACCAGCTTTGGTCTCAGCCCTCTTGGAAACAGGAGCGGATCCAAATGCTCTGGATGACAATGGTGCTAGCCCTCTTCATATAGCAGCTCGATCTCGCCCTGTTTCTGCCGACCTTGTCAAATCACTCCTAGACAAGGGAGCTCACCTTGATGCTAAGGATGCAGCAGGAAGGACATTTGCCTCTCTCCTTCAGGTAATCACAATTCAATTTGTAATTGAATTATTATTACAAAATGTGATTATTATTATTATTATTATTATTATTATTAGTCACATTTTAGTAATTGAATGTAACTTGTCCAAATATATACCCATAATAGGCTGGACGTATACTTAGTTATTTGATCTATCAGTTATGTAATTTCAAAGATACAATATTGCCAAAGATTTGGTTAGAAGAAAAAAAAAAAAACTAATATCATGAGAAGAGTCAAGAAGTCTTGGGAGCTGAAGAATTAAAGCTCGACAGTCAATGAGTTACCTCCAAATTGATAACTAATATAATTCATATGATTTTGCTATTCTTTGTCACAGTAATTTTCAAGTATAATATAATAAAACCTCTCAATCAAGCATACTAGAAGATGTAGGGGAGCTGGCAGGACTATGCAGGTCCTACTTCTTTTTTAATGCACTTTTATTCAGCTTAAAGGTCTCATTTTAAATTTATTTTATTAAACTAGTATTATAAAAAGTGTAAAATCGCTTAATACTATTTTTCAAACACAAAACTAGTTAAAAGGTAAAATATTACAGTATAAGGTAAAGTATTATAGGATAAAATATACACTAAAAGCACATAGTTGCTTAGTAAAGAAACCATTTCACGTTTCACATTATAATCTAATTTATGCTCATCATTTAAAGACACTGTAGACTCATATCGAGTGTTTGTTGACCATTCATTCTACTTTTTTAAATAATTTTTTGAGGTCACGATTCATATATAGAAAGAAAGAAAGAAAAATAAATTTTGTATAGTGAGAACCCCCTCCGTTCAAAGCTGTTTATTTATTTTAAATTTCTGGAGTACTTATTTATTTCATTGTAAAATCTGAAATAGTTTTTGTAGTTCTATTATTTGAACTTTGTTACCCACAACATTGTATTAAAGTGTAATAAAATGAAAATTAATTATAATAATTTTTTCAGAGCACATTTTAAATCTAAATAGTCCCTTTAATTCTAAAATTTAATATTAAAAATTCACTTCTTAAATGTATTAATTTACTTTTCATCTATGACATATAAAAACTTATCATTTTTTTTCTTTTTCTTGTTTAATTTCAGTTTTATGATTGAAATCTAGATTATATCTATAAAAAATGCAATTTATAACTTGAATACTAGATCTACCATTATTATAATTGGTGGAGGAAAACAAATTTTTTTAGTTTCAGAAGAATATATTGCTTCGAGTTTATTTGTTTATAAATTTAATGTTTTTTTTTGTTTTTTTTTTCTCCAGGGAGAACAAGAATTATCGAAAGTATGCAACACTCTTCAGTATACAACTTTAGCTTGCCTTGCTGCAAGAGCAATACGGAAACACGGTATCCCATTTGCTGGAACGGTTCCCCGGCAACTTGAACCTTTTGTTCTCCAACACTAGCACCATTTCCTCAAATTATGTTTCTCCATGTTTGTATTTATTTGTTTTATATTTTGTTTTAAGTGATTTTAGCTCTAAGACATCAAAGTACATTTTATTTTAAATATTTAATAATTTAGTGATTCGTTTAGTTTGTACATGTATATTTTATAAGAAAAATGATTCATTTTTGTAAATTGATTGTAAATTGAAAAGAAAATTCAAAATTACTTTTTTTTATTCATTCTTCTTTCCTTGAGTCCTCCTTTCCATAATGCAGAAATACAAGATATATTCAATATATATTATCACATCCAAAAACAAAACCATTTATGGAACTCATAACTTTGAATCACATTATATATACAGTCATTTCAAAGATTCTTCTATGCTTAAGATAATAATCATCCAATGAATGAAGTCTTGTCCGGCCACACTGAAATATTCACAAGTTTGAAGGAATCCTGTTCTATAGTAAGTTTATTATTCCCATATTTTATTTGTAATATGGATTCTGTCGGAATATTAACGGAATATTGTTCTCATGATAAATTTTGTGGGATTTTTATTAATTTTTCTCCAACCTATATAAAAATAATTCTGTATGTGTATGTGTGTAAGCAAATCTTGGCTATTAGCATTAAGAAACAAAAACAAAAGGATCAGTTTATTAGCTAATATATGAATCAGCAACCCCTTGTGCAATTTTTTTCAATAATGGCCATAATATTTAGTTCACATATTCAATTTACTTTTGTTTAATTATTCTAGAATAAAAAATACTATTAACAATTTTCTGAATTCATTCTTTGTTTTGGTGTTGCATCAGCAATTGTGAACATCCCAGGGTAACTTTAGGCCTTATGTAAATGAAATTTACACCCCAGATAAACTTTAGGCATTAGATGCTATTGCGATCAAAAAACTTTTGTCTCAGCATTCTTTACCCTGTTGTCTGGGAGGTGAGGGTTGTATATTCTCTGTGAGTTTCTTTGAGTGTACATAAAGTTTGTTAGGATAGCAGCTGTAAATGAGTTTCGTGAATTGTAGGTAAATTAAAGTCTGTGTGGAGTGCATTGTTAGAGACCATATTTAAGGGCAATTAGTCTTAATATTTTTTTATTGTTGTGTCAATATTTTTTAAATTTGAGTTTTTAACTGCTTCATAATTGCCGACTCCCTTAGTGCTCACACTTTGCCGTATTTTATACCAGCTTACCTTATGTGATATTAATAGGGAAAATAAATATTTTACAAGACTGAGGCAGATTTGCCTCGTCACTAGTTGTGTCAGAACACAGATCATACCTACGTAAAGTAATATACAGGCATTTGTATCTACTCTGTCCTTAAAGAGCTTCCCCTTACTACACTCATCCTTCTAGTCCCTTACCCTTTTACTGTATCAATATGCTCCTATTTAAAATAATGTGGTCTCTTAGCGTATGCTTCTCTTTAAAAAAGTTTATTAGAAATAATATTAAAACCATTGGAAAATTATTTTTCCGTTGTTAAATTATTCTAAAAATGGTAAGCATATTATTAGAAAGTCACTTATTTAGTGATCTACATCAATCAACTTGGATTGTGGGCTATCTTAAAAGAGAATTTCATTTCATTTAGTAAGAGGTAGGCACATCGCCTAGTGAACTATTTTTCAAAATTAAAATTCCAAACTTGCTCATTATTATTGTTAATTATCTTTATTATCTAGTCTTGATCTCTATCGAGCTCCAAAATATCCTCTCAGAACTCATCACAGCTGGCACGTGTTTGTGTAAAAGAGAGACTTGAGAGCATTATAACAACAATATTGTAAGGCTACAATAAATTTACCATTTTAATATATTTAATTTAATTTGTTTCTTATTTTTGACAGATTGTCTTTTTTGTTAAAATGTAGAAGAATGAAGACCAGGAAAGTGTTGTTGAATAAGTTGCACTTATAGTGATAAGCCATAAAATATGTGAATCCAATAGTCCCTAAATTGTATGTAGATGGCTGGTTACTAGCAAGAAATTTTTCAATAAATACTTAAAATTAACAATGAGTTCAGTTTTTACTTTTAGTTTAATGATTGTGGAGACTATAATGCGAAACACCTTCAGTGGGGCATGAGAGCGACCAACTCCCGAGGCTGTGCTCTGTATAATGTTATTTCCTCTCACAATTTCTCTACTTTATGTCCCTCCTCTCCTACCTACTGGCCCACTGATACTATCCGTCTTCCTGATATCCTGGGTTTTTTCATTTGTAAAAATCTTATTCCTTTTCACCACTCCGTAACTACGTTGAATGATCTTTCCTCTGACCATAGCCCTGTCCTCCTGACACTGTCACTCACACCCATCCCTAGACAATTGCCACCATCACTAATAAATGATCCCATTGACTGGCCATTTTTCAGAACTCTACTTGAAGAGTCACTTGACCTCGGAGTCTCCTTGAAAACTCCGGTAGAGCTGGATGATGGTGTCCAGTTCTTTACTGTCACGATTCAGCAGTGTCTCTGGGAGGCAAACTCAAAATCTAACTGCACCCAGTCAACTACATATTCACCAGAGCCCCTCCCTGATTCAATTAAAAACTTTATACTGGCAAAGCGTAAAGCTCGAGCCCTGTTTCACAGGTTCAGGCATCCCTCAGACCGTAGGAAGTTCAACCAGCTATCCCGTTTTGTAAAACAAAAACTAGGTGATTTATGAAATAAGGCATTTAATGCCTACCTTAAGCTGAGCAGCAGACAAATCCCTCTGGACTGCAACTCGCAGAATTCTGAAACACCATGAACCTTTCACCCTCTTGCATCGAGAAGATGGCTCCTGGGCCTCTTCCAGCAAAGACAAGGCCCAAATGTTTGCTCGGCATCTAAGACAAACATTTACTCCTCATCCAGATCCTAACAGTTTGTCCAATAATGCAGAGGTTGAGGAGTCACTGGACACACCATTACAAATGTCCTTGCCGATTAGGGCAGTAACACCATCTGAGGTCAAGTATATTATTAACCATCTGCCTAAATGCAAAGCACCCAGCTATGATTTAGTCACCGGATTAATACTCCCAAACCTACCTAAAAAAGCAATTATTTTCCTGACATACCTCTATACTAGTGTCCTTCGAACCACCCACTTTCCACTTCCCTGGAAATTCTCTGAAATAATCCTGTTTCCCAAACCCGGTAAACCTGCTCACAACACATCATCCTATCGACCAATCAGTCTTCTTCCTTTAGTGTCCAAGGTGTTTGAGAAAGTTCTTCTAAAACTAATGATGCCTATCATAAATTCCTCAAATATCCTTCCCAATCATCAATTTGGCTTCCGCTCCCAGCATTCTACTGTCCAGCAGGTGTTTTGCATTGTAGATTACATTTCCTCTTCCCTCGAGCAAAAAGAATTCTGTCCTGGTGCATTCTTGGACGTCACTCAAGCATTTGACCGAGTATGGCATTCTGGACTAATATATAAGCTCAAGTCCATATACCAAGTACCATCTATCTAATCCTTAAATCTTATCTCTCTAACCGTTTCTTTAGGGTCGGGCAAGGATCAGATTACTCCGAAAACTTCCCTGTGAAAGCGGGTGTTCCACATGGAGTGTGCTTGGACCTATCCTTTTTACCCTTTACACTGAGGACATCCCCACTCATCCTAATACCCTACGGCCCTATTTGGGGATGTCAAAGCGATCCTCATTTCCCATCCTGATCCTAAAACTGCTCCCAATATTTTACAAAACCATCTAGATGCCATTCAGCACTGGTGTAGCAAGTGGAGAATTAAGATAAATGAGTCCGAATGCGTACAGGTAAATTTTAAACTAAGAAAAGATTCTCCCTATAATGTCACATTTAATAATATCCCTATACACCTCCTTGATTCAGTCCGTTACCTTGGGTTCCATCTTGACTCACGACTTAATTGGAGCCAACATATAAAAATCAAACAACAAGAACTCAACAGACGCTACGGACTCTTATACAGATTTATAAACAGGCGTTCTCAGCTCACAACAGAGAATAAACTGACGCTCTATAAAACATTAATACGACCGATCTGGACATACGGTGCAGATCTCTGGGGTGCCGCTAAGCCTTCCAACATCCAACGTATTCAATCCAAAATCCTAAGAGTTATTGCAAATGCTCCATACTATGTCTCGAACTCTACCCTACATCAAGATTATAATATCCCATTCGTCCAAGACTTCATCTCCACTCGCTTCACGCTCCTCCACTGTAAACTCCAATTTCACCCTAATCCATATGCCCAATCCCTGTCATTGGACTTCAACCCCTATGATCCACCCCGACGACTAAAACGAAGATGGCCTCGTGACCTCCTGGACCTTAATGCCTAAATTAACAGAGTGTGGTGTCGACAGGCTCCTCTACCCAACAAAGTTTGGTTAATGAATAAGCTGACAACTACTTAGCCTACATTTCTGAAAATGACATAATCAAGAAAGAAGTTGACACTTATTGGCCTACAATACTGATCAAGCAAACTGCCCTACCATCCTAATCCTCTAGCACAGACCATGTCTTCCAAATCCAACCCCTACGATGGGGAGTCGACGCAAACGAAGATTGGCCCCGTGACCTCCTGGGGACATAATCTGTAAATAATTTGAGAGTGGTGTCATTGGTCACCTTCTCTCCTCATGTGATTGATATTGAATGTCATTTTTAATTAAATTCATTGTGGTGATCAAATTACAAAGGTTACTGCAGAGTCGCTGTGATGAAAATTAATTCTGTGGTCGCGGTAATCTACGCTTACATTTACTTTCTCGGAAAAGGCAATGACGAGCAACTCTACTTCACTTATTATCACTATACGATTAAGTATCGCCTGATATAAATCAAATTATTGGGAAACCATGTAGGAGGTAAGAATTGAAGCTGCTAGACTACTGATAAATATATGTATGTACGTGTGTCTATATATATATATATAGACACACACACACACACACACACATACACAAAACACTTTTATATTAACAGAATAAAATATCAAGCATATGCTTAGTAAATACCTACATATAATTATTCTGAGTTAATTTAAAAAACAAAATATAGTGCTTATTCCACTTNAGAGAGAGAGAGAGAGAGAGAGAAAGAGAGAGAGAGAGAGAGAGAGGGAGAGAGTAATCAAGAACAGGTGGGATATAGAATATTGTGAACACACACACAAAAAAAAAAAAAAAATCTCAAATATTAAAATTTTTGGGATCTCCGTCAGTGAGACACTCTTCACTCCTAACTGGCGAAGGGCGAGAAGTCTCCCCAAAAATTTTACTCCTTGTGATTTTTTCACTACTCCTTTTTGTGTGTTCACTATTCTGTACATCCCCACGGTTCTTGATTATTATATATCGCAGCCGCGAGTGTTTAATTTTCTACATTAAATATATCATTAATCGAGATCATACAGTTGACGAAATTAAAAATATTTCTTATACAAGAAATGGAAGGGAATTAGAATAAACAAAATCTTACTACCTCAGCTGGGACTCGAAACCGGGTCCCCTGGTTATTTTTTTATATTCTGGCTACCTGTGCATTTCTTGTATAAAATTAGCGTGGTATTAAATGCCACAACTAAAATCAGTATTTACAAATATTTCTGTCTGCTGTACCTAGCAATCAGCTCCCGGAGAAGTTGGTGTGTGATAATGAATCTACCTGCAGATTGCATACGCAAAAATGCTGCAAAGTGAAAGAAGTGTGCAGTTAGCCCGATATAACCCATTGTTGGTAGGGATTCTCCGGTACGGCTTCTGAAAAAAATCAATCCTCAACCCTGTCTAAAATGTGAAGAAAACTTCTAGAATCCAGTAGCTTCGTGCCATCTTTCTTATTCTAATGGTCAGGATGAATATTGGAAGGCATTCTGGAATGTGAAAATTTGCTTTGCTCCAATCAAACCCCCTTTTACTACATCAGTTGTAAAATATCTGGGACTTGGACCAGAATGCTTTCCTCCAAAGAAAACATGTAATTGCAGAATTCCTTGATCTGGAGCAAGCTTACGACAACATTCGGAGATAGGTAGGTAGGATCGGGTTTAGGGGCGATCAACCCTTAGATTATTACGCCCAACATTCGGAGATAATATTAATTATCTATTTATTATATTAATAAAAAATATAACATTAAAATAAAATGGTAGAGCAGCAAGTAATTAAGGTTACCAATTCCAAGAGTTGTAAGTTAAATATAATGAACACTGATTCGGCTTTTTAAAGAGTAACTTTATTACAAATAGCTACACGCGGGCATAATGGCTGGCAGAGCATGAGAGAGCGAACGAGAGCGAAAGACAATGTTACAGAATATGATAATTTTTAGTGCAAGGGAACAGAATAAAAAATCTAACTGTCCCAGCCAGGACTCGAACCTGGATCGTGGGATTAAAGACCACAAAATAAATAAACTTTACAAAATTAAAATTAAAAATTAAATTAAGAAGAGTCATTTAAACAGCTTGAGAATGTCAGCTCCTCCGAGCATGAGCGATATATTCGTCGGCCTCGGAGGTTGGACTCTCGACACTAGTGCGGGGAATTTAATAACTTATCTGACCTGTTCCGGTAGCATAAGTGGCTAATGCACCGGCCCGGATAGCAGGGGATCCAGGTTCGAATCCTGGCTGGGACAGTTAGATTTTTTATTCTGTTCCCTTGCACTAAAAAT
>KZ807096.1:690893-712528 GCA_000696205.2 Oncopeltus fasciatus
AGTGCGGGGAATTTAATAACTTATCAGACTTGTCTCGGTAGCATAAGTGGTAAATGCACCGGCCCGGATAGCAGGGGATCCAGGTTCGAGTCCTGGCTGGGACAGTTAGATTTTTTATTCTGTTCCCTTGCACTAAAAATTGTTAAAATTTATGTGGGATTAAATACCACAAAAAAATAATATATATAAATTTAAAAAAGTAAATAGCAAGAGTCATTTAAACAGCTTGACAATGTCAGCTCCTCCGAGCATAAGACGATATATTTGTCGGCCTCGGAGGTTGGACTTTCGACACTGGTGTGGGAAATTTAATCAATTATCAGACTGGTCCCGGTAGCATAATTGGTAAATGAACTAGCCCAGATAGCAGGGGATCCAGGTTCGGACAGATAGATTTTTTATTCTCTTCCCTTGCACTAAAAATGAGTAACATTCATTACTTTTTGCAGACAGAAAGTAATATTGGAAGCAGGATATCATTTTGCAATTGCGCAGATTAGTCTTTGTCGCATTCCCCCGAATTTTATGGCAGTCGGGAAGGAGATTCGTCTAAAATCGAACCCGTTTCTAATTTTCATTTTTTTCTCTTCAATATTTTGCTCAGTACTAAAATAATATATCCTGAACTTGTCAGTAACTTTGTTATTTAGAATGTAACTTTATCAGTATGAAGTGTAATCTTCACGGACCTAACTCGTTTAAGTTAATAAGCCTAGAGGCTAATATAGTATGAGGATGGAGTTTTATTATTGGCATTGCATTATTGATAAGCCTCAATTGATTGATCGAGGAGGATAAGAAAAAAAAGGGGGGGGGGGACAGTGAATATGAAAGTAGAGGTTAACTAAAACAACAATTAACAGATCCAACTTTATCTTTTAAGCTCTTGTCATAAGCACAGGAATAGACATTCAGTTAAAATCTTGTATTGACTATTCTGTTAATATTTGGAGGTGATGTGGGGCAAGGGTTTTATTTTTCCATCCAGGTTGCTCAAACTGTTAGTAAACTATTTTATAAAATTAATTTATATAAAATAGGAAAAATATATTTATAAATATTCTAAACACCAGAAAATACTTACCTCCACTTCCACACTCTTCATTTTTCATTTAACCAAGTCCACCCCACAGAACAGTGTAAGATAAGTAGATTTCCCATGTTTCATTAAAGATGGATGTATATAAGAGTACAAAAATCATTGGCTCTGACAAGCTGGAGAGAACAATGAGGTTATAAGGTAAGATCACTTAGGATGACCCAAGATTGCCAGGAAGAGAGGATTGGAGAGAGCACTTAAACAGTACCCAAAAATTCATAAAAGATCTTCTGTAATAATTGTTTTTCAGAAAAATATTAAAGAACACAATATTTAAATTTAATATTTTTTTATTTTCTGTACTTGAACATTTTCAACCATAAGTCATCTTCAGAAGCACTGGAAATGAAAGACATCACTTCCACGGGCATATACAAAGTTTTCAGGCCAGGAGAAATCAGTTTAGACATCTCTGTGTCTTTTTCAGATGCTGGCTGTCATAGAACATGCTAGAGGAGGATCAGTGCGGGCAGATCTCATAGTTCAGTGTTACTGGAGGGCTACACATCAGCCTGTAGAAACCTTATCTAGAGGTACCCACTAATTTCACTGTGGGCCCTTTAAGATTGCTTCTAAAGCAATACAAAAAAAAGAAAAGTTTATTGTGTCTAATTGCTTCAGCCATTACAGAAAATGTGGACTTCGGGGTTTTGCAAGTATATTATATTTCACATTTTCTCTTAAACTCATGCCTATATTAAATAATTAATTGGTTGATGAAAAAAAAAAAAATTTAAATAATCATTATCTAATTTTAAAAATTAAGAAATTGATATTGGATGAACTCAACAGCCTGAAATCTGCCGAGGGGGATTTATTGACTAAAATATAAAACCTCACAATATTTTCTTCATTAAATTAAGTTTCCTCATTTACTCTTACTTATATCCATCTGAAATTTTCTTTTTTTTAAAGAAAATATGAAAGGCCTTTTTTTTTTTTCAATCCTTGAACTGAATAACAGCACGACAGACATATTAATATTTAGATTTTTATTTATTATTGTTTTACACCCAAGTTAACAATTCAGTTAATAAATGATTAACTATCGAACAGTTTATTATTTAATCATTGAACACTATCAACCCTTGCAACTTACCAATCGGATAGGAATATTTTTGGAAATGCCTAAGTAGTAACAGAAATATTAACTCTACAAGATCAACCTTTAAATTAAATTGAACTCTTACAAAACTCACTACTCTCAGTTAAGTCAAATTTTGTTCATGAAGGCACAGTAGAAGAAACTCAGCAAAACTTTCCATAGGTTTATTAATATTTTTTTTCAGGGTTTAGGTCGATAGATAAAAAAAAATTCAAATTTTAAAAATTATCTGTCTGGTTTATTATTTATAAATTATTCCATAGGTTTATTTACCTTAACACATAAAAATCTACATTCTGATTTTATTTACTAGGAATACTTAATTGAAACTTTTTAAAAAAAAATTAAACATTAAGAATTAAAATATTTTTTTTTGGTTGTGGTTTTTTATCCCACGTAAATTATAAACAATTCATGAGAGGGAACAGAATAAGAACAGATAGATTTTTTTATTCTGTTCCCTCTCATGAATTGTTTATTAAGAATTAAAATTTTCCCCATCCAGGGGCTAGTTGTCTCACTCAGGGGAAAACTAATTACCTACTTCTACCAACTATAACTATCCCATCACAGGATAACTTTTAGGTGTGTGTGTTAGGTTTTATAGACAATCTTGAATACATCAACCATCTAAGGGTTAATAAATAGACTGACCATATGCAATTGATGTTTGAAGAACTATAGTTCAACAGTTTTAGACAAAGCTTGCAGGTAAAAGTTGACAGATTTTATGAAAATTAATTCCTTCAAATCCAAAAACTTGATTTTGGTGCTTACCTTCTTTACAATACTTGAGACTAACTATATAATACATACACAAGATATGTTAATAATATTTATATGAGGAAACACGAATGTAGATGAGTGGCCCGGATTGTGATGGAAGACGGGAGAGGAGATGACAGCCCCAAGGGGTGATAAGTAGATGACAAACAAAATCCCAGTCTGGCCTAGGTTTTTGAAACAGTAACAATATAGTTGCCGACTCTGACATGTATTCTTAATTAATTGTACTTTTAAATTATTAGTTATTTATATAACTCTCACTAATTATATAATAGTAATTTTCATATGACTACTTGTACATTATTTTTGAATAATTATTTATATTGGTACCATATGACTGACATTTTATAGTGTCTTTCTCTCTCTGCTGTGATGTAGACGTCAAAGAAGGAATTGAATACTCCGAATCTGTCTGAATTAAGGTCTAGTTTTTTACTCCTGACCCACATACCTTTTCTTTTTTTTGACAGATTACAAAGATTTTAATCTTCAACATAAATCATTATATTAAGTTTGATCAAGAAATAACTGATATTTATGAGTAAAAAAAAGTGTATAATAGTTAGAAACAATTTTAAGATGGTAAATACATCATATTATTTATTAATAACTAAATAGAACTTGGTAATAATTTTCCTATTATATTTAAATCAAACATTAGCCCATAAAAAAGGTACATGATAGCTATAGCGAGTAGAAATTACAAAAACTTATCAGTGACTAGGATCCACCCATAAAGATCAGGTCAATTTTTTGTTAGTTATTGTTAATGCAACACAACAGGATGTCGTGTCCAGGCCTCTCGGTCTATAGTTTTTGCCATCCAGCTGCGAACCCCCAGAATCTGGAATCCACTTGCAACAGCCTATCCAGTGCTGTCCCTTGGTCAACACTCTTCTCTTTCCATAGACAGTCATTAATAGAAGTCTCAATCGTTCATGCATGCTACAATGCCCCCAGCCCATCTGAGTGGCTCACTTAATGATGGCAAAGATGCCGGGCTCGCCATAAAGATCGTAGATTTCCTGGTTGGCCATACGCCCCCCACACTTCATAAGTGAGTATTGCTCCAAATATACATTCAAGGATTCTCATCTAAAAGACAAGGAGAAACTGACATTCAGCCAGGTCATACACAAGGACTGGGCAGGTAAGCATATTATACACAGCAGTCAATTTTTAATACACAATGAAAACTCATGAGGATGGGGAACCCCTTATGTTTTTAATTAAATATATCATGATAATTGGTAACATCACAACCATCCAAGACTTCAGAAAAGGTAATTCAGGCATTTAATAAAAACAAGAATTAATTGGTACTGAAATTTTATTAAGGATGTAGTTCTGAACAAGAGCTTACAAAATAATAATCACTTACATTAGAAAAGAGGCCTAGGAAGTGTAAGTACGAAAGGCTTCTGCCTACTTCCCAGGTTACCTATTCATTAACATTTAAAAAAACATTAGTTTCCATTTTCTTTCTAATATTTGGCTGAAAGTAAACCTACATATTAAATTAAATAGACGATTCACTAAATCCAAATTATTTACACATCTACAGAATAACTTGCATTTATTTAAAATTACAAACTGAAATTAACATAAGCTAGTTGGAGATTAAAAAGAAGATAAAATCCAGATACTCATTTTAAAATACATAAACAAATAAAAAAAAACCTGCCCTTTTTAGTATAATTAAAATTTTGTAAATAAGACAAGTTAAAAAAATAAAATAAAGACAAATAGTAAGTAAAAAAAAAAAAAAAAAAATCTGAGGCGGCTTGAGCAAGCTTGGTGAAGGAACATGAAGCTTTAAGACAAAGCTTCAGGCGGTGCATCAGGAGAAATTACAAATTTGGAGTCTATGCATGTGAGATCGGAGGACGACTGAAAACAGACAATCAGAAAAACATATTCCTTTCAGTATTATGTAGTTACTCATAAATGTATTATCTCGTAGCCATGGAAACGATGTGAAGTACGTAGATACTGACGCTAAATATATATTGACAATGCTTCGTCTGTATGCAACAAGCCACACCATCCACTAATTTATTTCGGCTTGTTTTTATTTACTATTTTTTTTCGACGCGTCGATAATTCATAATGTTTACATGGCTATCGTAGAAAAATGTAATGGTTCATGCTTCACTTTGAATAAATTAAATTCGAAGAGATTGTAAGAAAAAGGCTTTTGACAGTATTTAATTAAGATACCTATAACTAAAGACTAGGGCAGATCTAGATCTCAAACACTGTTGCATAAAAAATAAAATAACTTTTAAAGTTCTTACTCCATTGATTGGGGGAAGAAAAACAAGAAAGCAACCCATGCTAAATTGATGCTGTGCTTCAGGAGGAAAAAAGAATAAATTAAACAAGGCCCAAGTTTAACAATACACATAATTACTTGATTTTCAAACTCAGAAAAAAATGACTGATTAAAGCTAGTTGGTTTATCTTTATGAATCCCTATATTCACTAGAGGAATCTAGATGAGTACAGCATTAGGAGCTGGTAATAGATTTGAATAAACATATTGAATTTGACTTAAAAAAAAAAAAAAAAAAAAAAATCAAATTGGGTAAACAGGTGTATGTGTTATGAGAAACGATGAAAAAATTTAATGAAAAGGAGTCAAAAAGTTACTTATGATGATGAAAAAAAAAAAAAAATATCGAATTGAGTTTTGATATAAAAAGAAATTTTTTTTTGCAAGAATTTAATTATCATATAATATATGAATATATAATTTTTAAATATTAGA
Source organism: Oncopeltus fasciatus (assembly GCA_000696205.2). NCBI lineage: Eukaryota > Metazoa > Arthropoda > Insecta > Hemiptera > Lygaeidae > Oncopeltus > Oncopeltus fasciatus. The sequence continues at coordinate 696,654 of KZ807096.1, forward strand.
TTGAAAATAACTGATATTTACTTGAGGTTTAATTTAGCTTAAAAAATGTTAAAGCTTCAAGAAAATCACATGTATACAACATGACTAATCGATTATATTTATCAAATCAAATGAGTCTCAGCTTCTATGCAGGAAGTAACTATTAAACTTACTTCCAATCTTAAAGAATTATAATGGGACAATTGTCAAGTAACACACACTAAAATGAAATGAATGAAGAGAGTATCTCATTTCCAAACCTTCTTTTAAAAAAATATAAATTAATAATAATAACAATGAACTCACAGGGTCTATTCAGACTAGAAATTATCTGAAAGTGAACCCTAGATCATAATATTGAGAAATATATATACATATATAAAATTTAAATAATGCTCTTACTTAGAGAGGTAATTTACTCACAAAGAAAAATATTTGAAACTTAAACCCCCCACAAAATGTTGCTTTGTTATTTCAAAATAACATTAGCCTCACTGCACTTGCACAAGAAGTTTCAAGTATTTTCTTCCTAATATATATCATTAAATTATATTTCATTGATCCAAACATTGTTCTTAGAGAGATAACAAAGCAACATGTATGAGAAGTAGAAACTGTAAAACGCTGATTGGTGGGATAAGAAGAAATGAAAAGGAAAGCCCATAACGAACAATCATCTAGTAATATTTTTGTGACTATGAGAATATTCGAAGTAATGCAGATTATATAAGGAGAGAAACATAAATAATATGTCTGAGATATGTCGAAGAAATTTTTTTTTAGTACCTTCGGAGTGATTTGGGGTCAGCGACATTAGTAAGGAGCACCACCTTGGTAAGAATTACGTTGATAGCCCCCACTAGGGCGTCCTCCATAGCTATCTGCAGAGTAGTCCCTTCTCCCAGCTGAGCCGCTTCCGCCTCTACTGCTGCTGCAATCACATCCAACATAGACAGACCTCTAGATAGATCTCTAATCTCATCTCTCCACTCTCTCTCTACCTCATCCTCCACATATCTATCGAAGGTTAACAAACTAACCTTCCTTAAGCTAAGCTCAGGGTATAGGGAAATATGTTTTGGAGCAATTAAGAAACCAAGATGTCAGATTCATTTAAAAATAATCAATGGCCCGAAAAAAAAAATAAAACCAATAATTTCATGTGGCACTTTAAATAAGTATCTTAAAATAGAAAAATTAATGACACATTGGCAAATAAAAAAAAACTAACTCAACCACCTTTGACATGAATATTCTACACAGAATAAAAACATTTAATGGGGCAGTAGTATTAAGAATGCCACCAAGATGATAGAATATCCTAATCTGTCTGTTCATAACTCCTGCTTTAAGTAAAAAAATCTTTCCAACAAATGTAATAAAACACTTCTTTTTTTTTTCATAATTAAAAATTATTATCACAACTGTGGTTACAATCACAAAGATTTGTGACATATCAACAGTTTCTTTCAAGGATTTTGCTTAAGAAATCAAACAAATTTAATACATAAATTCATTTTAAGATAAAAATTGATTTCCACATGAAATATTGGAAATAAATAATAGGGGATTGTTGATTCATACCAAAATAATAAATTTTCATTCATAAATTAATTTAAAAAAAGAAGTGAACTTTATAATTAAAAAAAAAAAAAAACTAAATTAAGAAGAAATTTAGTCAAACAAGAAAAAAGTAAATCATGCAGAATTCGATCAAGTCTTTAAATGTGGTTGGATTAATGAATTCAAACAAAAAATAAAACTATTTCCCTCCTCACATAAAATATTGATTCAGCAAAATTCTTGATTTATAATTAAAGTGCAGGCCATCTTCCTTATTCACAAATTCTGTTTCCAATGCAAGACATTTCTTTGTCCTGTGAATGGCAAAAAAACTCATTTCTGATGCTATAACATCTGGACGCTATCTATGACTTCAATAGAGGAAATATTAAAAAACACTAATTTGAAGAAAATTATTAATTTTAATTAAGTTGAGTCGTAGTAAAATAAGTATTCACATCAGAAGATGCAATTTAGTAAACCAAGACTGGGAAGAAAGAAGTAGTAGTACAGATCCCGCAGAACATAATGGTCTATCCATACTTATATTTCAGTTGATATTATAATTCTTCATAAGCAGGATGACAATTGGTTGTTTTTTATCTCCACAAAAAACTAATGGACGATTTATTCTTATAATAGTTTGAAAGCTCTTCTGAACCAATATGTACTCCTGATAACCGTTCCATCAATCATCCACTGATTCTCACATGCATTCCTTTTTCTTCTCCTCCTTATAATTTATGGTTTAGTTTAGCATACATTTTTCATGCGCAGAAGATATCAATAAAATGTAAGCACTTAAGAATGATTCCATCATGTTATTAACTCCGACAAATCATCATGCGAACAACTTTCTAGCTTGACAGAAGCAATAGAATTGAGTAATCAATTTAAGAGCCAGGCATAGAATATTAATGAAATAATCCAGTAAAATTGTAAACCCCCAATATTAATCTATAATTATATATATAAAAAGGTGGATTTTCACATTTCTCTTCATCCACTAAGCACTCTGTCATGAACTACCAAAATTTTTTAAATCTATTGTTTCAAGAATACATAAAGGATTCCAATATAATAGTTTGTTAATGCCTCATCATAGTTGGTATAAAAGTGATATTTAAATTTTGAGGTCTAAGACCTGAATGTTTAACTACTAGCTTTTTTAATTTTATTTTTATTATTATTAATTATGACTTATTTAATATCCATAAATTTGACAGAGTTTGGTCTTGATAATTGAATAATTAAATACTGACTTGTAACCAAAAGTTTTTATTTTAGCCAACATTTTGGCCCGAATTTCAGGCCTTCAGATCAAATAGGGTGATGGAGAGAGACTCGTGCTTAATAGTCAACATCATGAAAATTGGCTAAAATAAAAACTTTTTTGGTTACAAATTAGTTTTTAATTCTTCAACTACCAAGACTGAATTCCTGTTAATCCTATCTTCATAAAACTTGATGATTAACCAATTTACCTCCATAACTAAAATGTATTGTAAAATAACTTTAGTGGCTCTAGACAGAATAACCATTACATTCTCACAGTGAACTAAAATAATATAGTACTGCTTATATCAGAAAAATTACAACAATCTGTATGCATAGAATAAACAACAAATTTTAAACAGATATCTGGTGCAATCACAATACAACTTTACCCTTAACACCTATTTAATGGAAACCAATTTGGATACTAAATAATAATCTATAACACTATAGTTTTCCTGGCATACAAAGATACGTTCTTCATTAAGATTAATGAGTACTTTGAATTAAAAGTACATTTATGGGAATGAATGGCACACCCAAGAACTTAAATGGAGTCCTTCACATTGTATGTGTAGTGAGAATTATTTGTTAAAGATAAATATTTAGAGAATCTATAATTTTTATTTTAACATTTGATTAATTATTTAAATTTTTTTTAAAATGTCATTTGAATACATTTTCACCTGAAGCAGCAATATGTCTCGAAAATCTAAGTGTATTTTTGCATTAATAGTTACATTGAAAATGAACAAAATGTAAAATACTTTCCACTAAATTATTCCTACAAAATACTTTTTTATCAAGCTATTGAATATTCTGATTTGATCTAGCAAATATTAATGGAAATTTAATTTGCCATCCATATAAATTCATTAAAATTTTATATAAAATAGTGTGAATGAATGAAATAGTACTTCATAGGCATGTCGATGAATAGAATTTCTTCTAAATTAATTCTGAAACTAACTTAAAATCTGAAGAAAAGTTTAACTGTATTTAAAAACTTTACTGAAGCATAGAATTCAATATTATATATATATNCAGTATCAACCAATGGGAAGGCAGACTTCGCCCAAGGACAAGACCGCGCCGGGATTATACACCACCTGGTGTATAAAACATGGTAAATATATACCATCTGGATTTTTAAAAATCTCTCTTTACGACTCTCATTCTCTTTTCAGCCCTGAAGAAGCCATCACATGATGTGCGAAAGCTCGGCAAATAACAACAATTTGACTCGGTCCTATATAAAGAATCCATTATGACTTCTGTTTGACGAATCCCAAAATTTTATTTTGTAAGGCCAATTATTCTTTACGTATCCTAATCTCTAATTTGGCTACAATAATCAAGATTAAAAAAAAATTAAAGAACTGAAAGTGAGTACATTTTTCACCTTAATAAAATGCCCTAATGACAAGTAATTAATATGACTGAAACCAATGAAATCAATAAATAAACCTCTCCTGATAATTACAATTTACACATATTAAAACACAAATGATGTTTTCTGGCAATTTTATGGGACGAAAAACAATTCAATTTAAGTAATGATCATAAGAATATTGGGTTGTTGGAGAAAACTTCCCTACTCCTAAATAGTTTAATTTTGAATTAAAAACACCTAAAACTAAATTAGTTGAACTATCATTAATACATATTGCTAACCAATTTCCACTTGAAAGCAAGGTAAGTTGTATGATCAAGCACCAGATATCCCATGTAGCAAGGTGTAGAGAACATCAAAAGGATAAAGTAGACCCCCCCCCCCCAAAAAAAAAAACTAAATCAGAGACGAGGAAAAACAAGATATGAGAATTCCAGAATCATACTTAATTAAACTATTTATTTTTAAACATAATTTTTTTAATGCCCTCACCTTAATCTTAATATGCTTAAATAAAAATTTAATAAGTCAATTTTATTATTTAGAATTTACTGCATGCAACTAATGCTATAACTTCTAAAAATAATGTTTCCTATGAAAAATTGAACCCCTTTATTAACCTGCAGAAAATATGAGACCAAAAAGAACATTTGGAGTTTTCTATGGTATCAAAAACTTTTTCTAAAACCCTCTAACAGAGAAAATAAAAATCTAACTAAGATAGCTACTAATATATATTACACACAATGTTAATACTTAAGATATATTATAAACGAAAAGAAAAATATTTAATCTTTCCATTATACTATTAGTTTGAATAGTACAATGACTATAACTCCCTCATCTATTTATACAAAATTTTATATTTGTATTAAGTTCAAGTAACAGCTGAGTTCCCTAATCTATTTTCAAGTTTGATTAATTTTATAGAGGGAAAAAGAGAAGAAACAGAAGTAGAATGTGTGCAAGTGGGCCTGGTATGGTCTTAAGAACTTAAAACGATTATTAAAAAAATTAACAAGACAATTTAATTTTAATATCACATGATAAATTATCCTCTTACAATCAGTAAATGAAATAGGAATAGCCAGCAAAGCCTTCCTCAGACAGTCCCCTCATTACTGAAGAAATGGAACTTAAAAAATGACATAGATGAGGAAATAGGAAGTGTTACCTGCTCCTGTGTGGAGATCTGCTCCTGAACCTGGACACTCTTGGGGCTGAGTCCCTGGGGGGGTATCCATTACTTGTGTAGGATCGTCCACCCCCTGGGGCCCCATCTCGACTCCTGTACCCTTCATCTCTGCTGCTTCTGAATCCATCGTCGAAACCCCCTCTACCTCTAAAACCACCTCCCCTCCCACGGCCTCGCCCACCTGGCCCTCCCCTCCCGCCCCGGAAACCACCTCTTCCTCCATCTCGGTCGCCAAATCCACCACCACCCCTGCTGAATCCATCACGATCGCCAAAGCCTCCTCTCCCACCTCGGCCACCACCCCTTCCTCTACCGCGGCCACGAGATATTTCCACCCTCAATTGGGCCCCCATCATTTCAGCATTATTCATACTGTCACAGGCGGCCTCTGCATCCCGCCTTTCGGCAAACTCAACAAATGCAAACCCAGGAGGGTTGTACGCGACCCAGACAGAGTTGAGTTTCCCAAATTTTTCAAATTCAAATTCCAAATCTTCTTTCTTAATTCCTCCATCAAGTCCACCAACATAAACCCTAGTTCCTCTACTTCCACGACCACCTCTGTCATCATAATTTCTCTGAAAAATAAAAGAAAACAACAGTCTTAGATAAAACCAACACTGAAAACAGGGAGAGGGGGATAATTTAATGCATTATTGGATTTGTATTATTATTATAAATACATTAAAAACTTACTTTACTATTGGGTTGTTACATCAATATAAATTAAAGAATTATAAACTAATTTAGCTTATGCACTATGAGGAAAAGCAGATAGTATTAATATTAAAAAAAAAAAAAAAAACAACTAGTGAAAATTATTCTTAGAAAATGTGAAAATACATTACCATGTACGAGATAGATACAAGGGAAAGGAAGTACACAATTTAAAATTGATTTCTAAATAATGCCGTTGAAATTCACATAAGAAAAAGAACTTTTGGATAGTTTATATATGTGTGAATATAAATATAAATATATTACACACACATATATATTTAAAATATAATTATTGCAGTTGATTCACCTTTCCTCCTTATGTGCATACTTCTTGGCCATTTAGGCTAAGATACAGTCTTAATTTTGAAATAATTACAAAATAATTGTGCTGTTGTGTTTACTTCAGCATTATTACTAGCTTGACTGAAAATTTGAATTTACTTACGCTTTCGTAATCACTCATTTTGGATCAGTTTCTTCCGTTGTACCCTTTTTCTGTCTTTAATAATTCTGGAAATAAAATAAAGAATGTCATTAAGGAAAATTCTGTTTTTGCTATTTTATAATACAAATAAAACTGAAATAGGGATAGGGACAGATAAAACCTAATTAAAAAAGCTTCTTTAGTTTCATTAAGGTTTTATCCCAACTAAAAAGTGAAAGTAATATCTAGAGCCAAGATTTTAAAAATATTTGAAATTACTATACATAATTTTCTATTAAAATAATAAATTCTTGCAACATTTAACACAATACAAATATTTACTTTACTACACCTTACCCAAAGAGAAATACAAAAAAACAACATTTAAAAAACAGCCCCATACATCATAGCCTTAGTCCCAACATTCAGTAGCTTTTAATAAAGACAATAGAGGATGAAAATAAATAATATCTTTTAGCTTGATTTATAACATTAAAGCAATTAAAAAAAAAGTTTCTTTCAAATTTTATTTTGTTTTTATGTTCCTTTAAATTTGTACTAATGAATCTGTAATTATATGATAGAATCATAAGTTTCATTTGTTATTGTAAAAATTAAAAGTTTTAACATAATAGTTACTATTTTTATTAATTAAAATCAACAGATTGAGCAAAAACTGGAAACCAGCGCTAATTGACAAGAGGATCCAACCAACCAGTGACCAGCTACCTGACTACTCCAGAGACCAGCCACCAGAACACAGTATCAACCAATGGGAAGGCAGACTTCGCCCAAGGACCAGACCGCGCCGGGATTATACACCACCTGGTGTATAAAACATGGTAAATATATACCATCTGGATTTTTAAAAATCTCTCTTTACGACTCTCATTCTCTTTTCAGCCCTGAAGAAGCCATCACATGATGTGCGAAAGCTCGGCAAATAACAACAATTTGACTCGGTCCAACCCGGAAGATGAAATTGTAAATTAATTAAAATTGTAGATAAAATTTACTGCTTTAGCATGAGGAGATAGTCGGGGTTTAGTCAAAGGTTTATTATTCAATAAAAACTAATTGGTAATCCAATATGGTTGTATTTAATAATAAACCTTTGACCGAACCACAACTATCTCCTAATCTTAAACACAGTCAACCAACATCCCACAGATTCATTGCTTTAACTGAGCAAGGAATAATTTTCTTTATCATTAGTTTAATATTACCCGAAAGGGTTTTTTTTTTTGTGCTAAAATAAAAATAGTATTTTTCCAATCCTAATGGTTTAAGGTTTAATAATGCACTTAAGGATCTGCATCAGTCTATTGACAAAATAGATTTTCTGAATTAAGTGAATTTATTGCAGGTAAACTAAGGTTTACTTACTAGGGTATAAGCACCCACCTTAATGTGGTATAACTCCATTTCCTTGAATTTTTTTTTGCTAAAGTAAGCCTTATATAAAACCAAGAACTGAAACTTTTTATTCTTAAATTTTGAATTACAATAGAATATGATGGATTTAAGAAAAAATTAATTTAACATTGCAAATCTGTCTGATTTGAAGTAACATACCGAATTGAACTATTATTTATTAATAATTTTGTTTTCCGAGTTTTAGGGCAGTCATATCTACAAGGCACAGAGCCAATATAACATAACTATCTCCCTCCAAAGCCATTGCATCAAGTTGGATAATTTCTAGAACGCACCCATTCTTGGAAGACTTAGTTGGGAAGGTGCCTTCAGTAATACTTAAGCATCGCTTGGGTTGTTACATGTCAACTACCAGTACAGTTAAGTATTGGTAAAGCGTTATGTCAATTTTGAGTGGGATTAAAAGGTGAAAGTGATGTTAGTACTAGATCCTAAGATTCAGATTTGTTGATTAATATACATCTTTATGAACACCACTAAATATGTGCATATAAATGGACATATTTCAAATTTTTAAAAACCTGATAAAAACGGAGCAGACATAAGAATCGCATTCTTTATTTCAGAAACAAATAACCAATTATAAGCAGGAATTTTCTTAAACTGTTTAAAAAATAAGAGGACAAAGATTGAGATCGAAAGAAGAGAAGTAAAATAAAAAATTCATTATAGAAATATTAAGCCCCATCCCACAAGGAAAATCTGCTAACCACTAGACTAGCATCTGAAAATGCAACTTCTTGTGAGGGTAGAGGGGCAAAATGGGATCAAGACAAAATAAGATGAGATAAACAATATTGACAACTGCTTATTATAGGAATATCTGGATGGGAAAAACAGAAAAATCCTTTCTTTTTTTTTTCCAAAAGAGAAATTATTTGAATGTTAAACAAAAAGTTCTACAAGCTAATGGTATCCTTAAAATATGAGAATAGTTTTGATCTATTTAAACTAAAGATTATATTTTAAGAGTATTCAATCAAGAAACAATCTTATAGCACAAAAGAATATTCTTTATGTTATAACTAGAAAATACAAGAAACCTACATTTCATTGAAAGACAGCCATCTGCAAGATTTAATATTCCTACATGAAATGGTTTCTATAATTATAATTCAATTAGTTTGGTAAATTTAAAATGCTCCCAATTTTCCATTTATAAGAAGAGCATATGTGAAATTACAAAATAGTTTTAAATAGATAATATATTCCAATTTAAAGTAAATCTTGAATAAACACACACCACCTTATTAATAATTGAAAAAGATTTATTGCACATTTGCAGTTCATCAGACAAGCAATCCACATATTAAAGTGCATAAAGCCAAACAAAAAATTATACCCAACAGGTTAGTCATCTTCTTTTAATCTGAAATGATTAGTCATACATGGACTGGTAGATACTTTAAAAGACTAGAATTGCTCCCACAAATACAAATATGAATGAGGCATGCACAGTAAATTAAATTTTGTAGAATGTAGAAAGGCCACATGGAATCCTAACAATAATACAAATTATGAATTACAAAATAAATGCAAGAATAACAATATCTAAAGGATAATAACACACTATAAAACTAAATAAAAAAGCTTGTACATAGAAGCAAAGTTTTACAGAAACCATATAAATATGAAAAACGTACTAAACATTGCTGGGACTAAAAAATAATCAAGTTTAACCAAGCGATAAATATATCTACTTAATCAAAATATTACATGGAATTCAGAAACAATAATTTTGAAGCCATTTTGTTTTAGTAACTGAAACGACGCACTCGTAAAAAAAAAAAAAAATTAAAAATATTTAACTAGAGTAAAGGTAAACGCAACGTGAAATGAAATAAACCAAACAAAGCAAATTATCTGAAGTAAAGAATTTAAAAAAAAAAAAAAATAGAAAGAAAGAAATAGCTAAGAATAAAATTCTCAAAAGTAAAAACTTAGTCATTTCAATTGAACAAAAATGAATACATTTTACCTTATTAGAGTTGAAACTGAACATTTAAAAGCTGTACTTACATATATTGCAAACAATGAACCGGGGCGAGCAGAGAGAACCAAACACCGGGCGAAGCGTCCGCGAGAAAGGATCGATCCAAGATGTCGGCGAGCCAGCCTCAAGCTGTAGGCCTTCTCAATTTTGAATAATGCAAATAAAAATTAATGTGTTTTTAAATAATGTTTAGTTTTGACTAATCCATGGAAAAATAGTAAATTTATCTTAATCAAATAGCAATGAGGATATACCATAAGGTTTACAAAAAATAAATTGCTCAATTTTCTATGCTATATGTTCTTTGCGAAAGGATTTAATAATATTATTAATTATTCTAATGTTTTTTAATTAACAATGAAAATAATAATTATTTTAATACAAATCAAATTAGTACTTTTTTTTTTTAATTTTATGAATTTGTCAAGATTTTGGAGGAGCCAAGAGAGGGGGGGATTGAATTCAATTGATGACTAATACATACTTGATGCTGTTCGCGCCCACCTGTAAAGAGCACAAGGACAACTGCTTAAAAACTTTTCAAATTGTACCACAATAGATCGTTTTCCTTCTTTTATAATAATTTATTTTAATATGCATTTTGAAAATTACAGGTCAAAATGTATCGCCGCAGAATATGTTACGTCAAAATGTCTTAGCACAGTTTTTGATTACCCATGTAGCATTTGTCATTGTTCCCATAACAGTTTTGAAATTATTTTAGATATCTACTTCGACTCTACTTTCTAGATACAAGAAAAAAAAATTATCTGCGTGTGTGCATTTGTGGAGCTTATCACACTTTGCATGTAGCTTTTAAATACAAAACTTCGTTAAGGATAAGTTCGTTAGAGCAATTTTGGACCCATTGAAGTGGGGAAATACCTGAAATCTTCACTTATGCGATTATTTAGTATAGTGTAATGAAACAAAAAAAATATTTTTAGATAAAATGAACACTCAGAACTGGGGACTTAATGCATCTTAAATTTCAAGATGGCCTAGAAGCCACAATTTTTTGCCTTCTTCTTTTGGCATGTCTCTTTGAAATGCAAAAAGGAAGACTGAATAAATAAGCTAAAGTTGTTTCGACAAACAACTCTTCTCAATATTTTATTTTATTTTATTGATAAAAAAAACGTTCTATGAATTAACATGGTGAAATTGAAGAATCTTGAATTGGAGCTTACATAAACCCTAAATTTTAATTTAAAAACCTAGAAGTCTCTATTAGTTTTTTTCTCTCATTATTAAAAGTCGGAGAAGTGCCTTAGACTTTAAGAGAAGGTTGTTTACTTGTAAATAGCCCTCTGTCCCTATGTGACTCTAAGTAGGTAAAATGGGAGATAAAAAATAAAGAGCCAAAGTCAGTTCAGTTGTTTTAGTTTTACAATTTTTGATATTAATACTTATTCTCCTGCTCTCTAGAAAATTATCTATTTCTTCACTGGATAATTGTTACAGATACGACGAGGACCAAAGAAATAAAAAATGCAAAACTCAATGCACTTGTCTTATTGTTACTTACCCTAGGTCCATGAGTTCAACTTAATGCGCAAATAAATTCCTTGATAAACAAAACTACAAACTACATCTGTGAATAAACAGCCCATGAATTTAAATTATTGTATTTATTTAATATTTTCAATTTCTAAACTATTATAGGATGAGAAACCCAATCAATGTACTTTACTTAAAATTATAGTTTTGAAGAAAGAGTATCAAGCCGTATAGGAATCTAAAGAAAGGAGCTAAATTCTTGTAATATAATTTGTAATGGAAGAATATGGTTTCTTTATTTTAAGAATTGCTTTATATGATTGTATAAGACCAAGTTTTCAGTGAGCTGCGTATTAGAAAATAAAGAAGACTACTTTTTTTTTTTTTTACTACTATGAGAATATCTGATCTTACTTGATGAACTGTTGGTGAGTTAATTATAAATAAATTATTTTCTTTGCTAAATTAATACTACATTTAGCTGAAAGTATTCTTCCTATACTTAGCTGAAATATAGGCAAGTCCCTATGCTGATATTCTAGTAAAGCTTCTGCATACCTACTTCAAGAACCTGCTTTGTTTGCCAGGGGGTATCTGTAAGAATTGAAACTGGTAGAAGATATGTTAAATATAAAATCTTTTATATGGGGATTGGGTGAAGGATGTAGCTGTTGACTAATGAAGAAGAAGAGCTACCTAGTCTGTGCTTCTCAAGATTAACCAGTCATATACATTTTAAATGAATCCCATTCATTAGCTGAACTTTAGAGCTATAAAAACACACATCATACCATGGGTCCAATTACAGGATTGCCTAGATGTTAGAAAGATCTAGCAGCAGACTGACAAGAATTTTTTTTGAAAGATTTTCACAATAAACTTATTTTTAAAGATATCAATAATGTACTTGACTTAAAATTGTGCCCTTCCTGCAGATTGATCAGTAGTTTCATCTTTAGCGAAAAAATTTTAATATCTAACATTAACCACATATATAAATTAAGGTGCTCAGGCTGGTTATTTAATTTAACCTATCATAATAATATGGATTTCAGATTTGAGGTTGAGAATGCAGGCCAATTATGAAAAAAATGTATGATACTTTTGTGGATTTTATTAATGTGTGACCCATAATTAATTAATTCAGAGACAGGATAAAAGTGAATTTTCATAGAATAGACTGTATATAAGCTCTATCGAGAACCTTGATAAAGCTTTACATTTTTTGCTTACCAGGTCTTAAAATTTATTACCATCTGTAGGATTTTTATCTGATGCAGTTACAATAAATAAATTAATATTTAAAAAAAAATATGATTTGTCTAAATCCGTCATTTTCATTAAACTTTATTTTTTTTTTTAAAGGTGAAGTTACATCTAATGGCTATTACATGATGAACAGATTATGATTGAGTTATAACTACATTTATTCCTTAGCTAAATTTATAGTAGAACTAAATAAAAATGCAAGGGGTGGGAAATAATAAACAGAAAAATATGAAATGGTACTTCAGCTGATCAGTTTGAAAGTTTTTTTTTTTTTTTTTTTTAAAGAATAGAGCGATATAATTGCTGATCAGCTGAAGTACCATTTTATATTTTCCTGTTTTTTATTTAGAGAATACAATTAATTCTCTAGCCTGAATGAGGAATCAGCGAGAGCACTCACTGGTAAGACCTTGAGTAGCAAAATTGATAGCATACTTGTGATTGAGTCATGATTAACTGAGTTTGATGGCCAGATAGAGAGATTTATTTTACACATCATGCTGTTAAAGAATTCTTGTTTCCTATGTTATGCTGTTAAAAATAAATCTATATTTTCTACTTATCCATTTGTGATTGAGCTTATGAAAAATATATTTGTAATAATTAGTTAGATTGTCAGGTGATCATGGTAACCTACATAGCACGAAATATAGAGTAGAAAGTTGTTTTTGGCAGCATTTTAGCTTTAGAAGAATGCAGCTAATGAGAATGACAAAACAAGTTTACAATTTACACTTTTTACAATTTACAATTTTCTTCTACTCTGGTCAATTCTAAGTAGAATTTGATATAAAGTGAAAGTTTGTGTTTGTTAATGATAAAAATGGAGCTGTTTACTGCTATGATGAGCTGAACATGTTGAGGATACACCTGAAACCTGTCAGAAAATATTGTTCTGTGAAGAAGAAAAAATTATCACTGTATTTTTAAGATCGAGCAAAATTTTACATGAAGACGACAATGACAGCTAAGTGGTACACTGAGCAGTGCCTTCCTAGTGTCATAGGGTCCACAAAAAAACCTATGTGCAAGGTCAGAAGGGGCATCTGGTACCTACACCTTGACAAAACTCCAGCCCATTTTATCAGAGCCTGCACCAAGTCCTTGGTCACTACTTGACTGAAACTTCTTGAACACCCTTCTTACAGCTCAGACCTTGCTTCCTGAGATTTTGCACTTTTCCCACAGGTGAAAATGAAGTTGAAGGGGGAACGTTACAGGGGCTTAAGAAAACAAATGTACTACACTTCCGGATGAAACTTAGCTGACCTGCTTTAAGGACTGGTTTTAATTAATGGGGAAGGCTATGATATATGGTGAGATTACTTTGAGGAAAAATTAAACAAATAAAGCTATATTGCAAACATTTTGTAGTACCATATTGTTTTTGCAACATTAATTGACATATTGAATTTAAATGAAAAACAAAAATACTTTTTTTATTGAGAAGAATTTGATCATTTTGGTTAGGGGCTATCATCAATTTTTGGCTATATCACCCGAAATATTTAAACCATTATATGGCAAATCATCAGTCTGAATTAACTTATATGCAAAAGATTTTTGAAGTTTTTAATATAAGGTGACTGTTATAATTGTCGAATAAATGACTCAATCTGCCCACTTGTACTTGAGGCATGTAGCTGAAATACGATAGTTAACTGTTGCTCTCCAAAGCATTAATTTAGGTGTTATTTAATGTAATGTGTATACACTTGTGTCATTCTTGCTCGAGCAGTCTGTATATATACATAAGTACAATTCTGTTGTTTTTCTATGCCTTGTTATTATTTTTGTTTTAAAAATTGAAAACGTTTACTTTGTCTCTTATAACTTAAGCTTATACTTAATAATAACTATATGCCAAATATTACTATATTAAATGTTAACAAATAGGTATTATTATCTAATCTTCATTATTTTAACATTAATAGCCTTATTCTTTAATTTCTCATTTCAGTTTAATATATAAATTTTTGGGTGTAATTTATGAAAAACAACATAAATTTGTTATGCCTAAAAATTGATAAACTTCCCATTTCTTTTGAGCTGTATATTGAGTCTGTGTCTTCTGCAGATAAAATTCCTCAGTCTTGAAACAAAACCCAGAATTTTGGTTTTATGCTATAGAACTAGTATTTATTAGGAAAACAGCCAGGCAAAATTCAGACAGTTCTTAGATTAGATTTTAACAGTTTCAAACAAACAGCTAGTACAGTTTCGTAAATAGCAGAACCCATTACTGCTACCTCTCATCAATACCACCTTTCCATCAAGAACACAGAGATATCATTATTAGCAGATATGGGAGCTATCATTTTGGTACTGCCTTGACTACGTGTTAAATGCTCACCAAAATTTTTTTTTCTTAACAGTGCCAATAGAACCCAAATAAAATGTTTGGTAAAAAACAACAAAAAGATACAAAAGTTTGATTATATCAAGATAATTCATGGAAGTTCATGTGATTGCCGACATTCTGAAGGCCATTATTTGGTAGGTAGGATCGGGTTTAGGGGCGATCAACTCAAGGATTATTACGCCCACATCTCACATATCCGTTCTCGCAGGAGACAAGTAGACAACAACTTGTGTGCGTATACACATATACACACATAAACAATAAAATAATAAATAAATAAATAATTATAGATAATAAGTAACAATTTTGATGTATATCACAGTTTTTTCCTTTTCAATTACTAATTTTCCCTTTCTTTAATCTTTTATAATTTTAACATTAAGTCCACGCAGGAATAAATCATATGTATTTTAGAAGACCCGTCCTTTTTAGAACACTTATGAATTTTTCAACTGCTGAGGTGTTGTTTCCGAGGCAGTCTGTTAGTTTCCTGTTGATACCTTCAGCTGCAAAATGACGAAGATATTCTGGGCATTCCTCTACTATGTGCTTGACGGTTAGTCGGACTTGGCATTTGCTGCACTTTGGGAGTGGGTCCTTGTTTATCAGATAGATGTGCGTCAGGTTTGTATGTCCAATTCTCATTCTCGTCAGTGCTACTTCCTCTCTTCTATTTCCACGAATCGAGCTGTCCCATTGCTTAGTCGTGTCCTTAATTTGGCGCAGTTTGTTTTCAGATGATTCAGACTTCCAAGCGTACTCCCA
>KZ807096.1:716808-758470 GCA_000696205.2 Oncopeltus fasciatus
CCTGTGATATGACCAAACTTATAACAATTAAAACACCTCAAGGGTGCTGGTATGTAGGGAGTGACATTTAGTTTTAAATATCCTGCTTTAATAAATTGAGGTAAGTGAGGTGTGCAAAAAGTAAGAATAAATCTAGGAGTAGGGCCTCTTGTCTTATTAATTATTTGTTTTACCTCAACAACATTTTGTGAATGTAACTCAGACAATATTTCCGTTGTTGAAACACACAGTAATTCAGTTGAGTATATTAAGCCCTTACTACTATTTAATCTCTGATGTGGTTCGGCTTTTACGGGGATTTCATAAAAAGCTTTTAAGTTAAGTAATTTTGATGACTGAGTGTCATTATGACATTCAATCAAAATACTCCCATCTCTAAGTTTTTTTATATTTATAACTTCACCGGCACAGGCAGTTATAGCTTTATTTATAATAAAAGGTGAGACGTTTTTAAGGTCTCCCTCTCCTGATTTCTTAAAAATAACAAATTTTATTTTTTGTTCAACATGCTTATGTTCTGGTAAAATGTTAATATTTTTAGGTTCTACAAAAGTTTTTGATTTTTTCCGCTTAGGGCTTGAAGAGCCCCAAGAGGGACCCTCCATTATAATTATTAGTAATAACCACCACCAATAGTAATTATAAAATTAAAATAAAACAAAATAGTGAGAAATAAAATAAAATAAAAGAAAATTAAAATGAGAGAGAAATGAGAAATAAAAAGCTAGAAAGTGTACTCAGCCGATCTGTTCCTGACGAAGGTCAACCTCTAACTCCGGCCATTATTTGTGTGGGCTTGTTATGATTTTATGGTCTGGTAATAGATTTAAAAGGGCAGTATGTTGTCGATCAGTTGACTGGAATCATTTCACAAGTGTCTTCATTGGCTGAAACACCTGGGAATTATAGCAATACAAAATAATTTACCATACACTCATGTTGTAGGAAAATGTCCACAAATTAACCATCAAAATGTCCTAGATGAGTGTATCCAAGGCTGGTAGAATAACCACAGCTGGTAAAATGCCATCAAGCAGGAGTTTAATCTAATGGCAGATGAGCAATATTTTTGAAATAAGTTGTTAAAAAAAAAAATTAGAAATCTTTATCTATACAAGAATTATTGTCGGCTAAATGCTAAAATAAAATCCCAAACAATGCTTTCTTTACTGTTTATGAACATTGTAAAACTATAATTTCCCATCTGGATTTGATTAGATAATATTTTAAAATGCCAATGTTGGAGGTTTATATACCAAACACTACAATACTCAAACAATTTAGACTGTGTGACTTCTGTCATATGTACCCTGGAATTAACATTGCTTGTCAAAATTATTAATGATTATGATTCTCTGAAGCCTTAAATTCTGTTTTATATACCTCAAAAATTTTTACATAAATTTTATTTAGCTTCTTCATCTGGACAAAAGCTAAAAATCAATAAACCCTAAAAAATGTTTTTTGCCCAACAATTTATAGTATAATACAAATTTACCATACTTTCCTCTATAATATAAGCTTGATTTTTAAGGTTTTAGAGTACTTTGAATGTTATATCACTGTTGATGTAATGTACCTTAAATCACTGTTGATGTAATGAACCTTAAATCACTGTTGAAATGAACCTTAAATCACGGTTTCATTTATTGGGAAGCAATATTTTTTTTAGGCTATATCTCATAAGGAACCTACCAGCCTACAAGAACCAGTCAGTGTATTTCTCTGTTGCTCTAAGAAAATTACCACAAAATTGAATGGAACAAGGAAGATGAATTAGTGTTTGAACATTACAAAACAGTATTGCGTAAAGGACTTAGATATCTTATCCTAGAGTAATTCTCACACTTTATTGGACATAACTGTCAATAAGCTAGAATGCAATTTGAACTATGATACCGAAATAATTAATAAAATTTATACATTTTTCCAAATCAAATTTCTGTGTATGTAAAATTTTAATTGAAATTAATGATGATAATAATAATAATTAATTTAATTTAAATTTTAATTAAAAAATAATCTAACTTGGTAGGAATCATTGAATATTATTAACATATATTATTTTATTTAGTCTAATGAAATTGGTTTATTAAGCTTGGGTGTTTATCTGAAGTCAAATATTTGGTTAGAAATATTTTAATGATTTTTCTATTACAGCTATGTTTTAAAATAAATGAATCTTGCCACTTCACTTATAAACAAGTATACAATGATATACTTTCCTCTATTATTAATTGCAGAATTTTTTTTTTTACTGTAGATATTATTATTAGATGTTTTTTTTGTTGGGGTTCGGTCAACATAGATGCATTCTCAGTCATGAAAATGGGATCCTGGTGACACAACGCCCCTCTCGTCTCCATGATAGCCCTGAAGATGGCTTACAATGTAATCCGAAACATTGACAGATAATTTAAAAAATACACATTTTTTAAATTGTATTTTTGGATCTATTTTGACCGAACCCCAAAAAAAAAAAAAAAAAATCTAACAATTTCCTCTATTATATATATCAGATAAAGCTAAAATTAAAATTTTTAAGGCATCAAGTATGGCCCGAGCATTAGAAGCCACACAGTCCTTCAAAGGAAGTCATGGTCTGCCTGCTGGGATCTCTTCTGTCTTCATTATTATTAAGTGCCCGGTTCATCGTAGTTTTATAAAATTACCATATCTATTTTTTAAAATATAAAATTCACTATTTATACAATGTCCATTCCCTTATTGATGCAAACAGGACTAAGCATCCTCCAAGGGAGAGATCTTTTACTCAAATATCATGAGTGAGACTTTTCATGTTACAGTGAGGGTCCAGTTATCTGCACAATAGTCAGGACTGTTCTGATGAGAGATCAGATTGATATCAATAGAGATATATTTCTCAACTCACTCTTAATTCTGCTTGTCTACTTGGATATGATTTCCCACATACCTCAAGTACCTTGCCAAAACCCCAACTGTATAGAAAAAAAACCTCTGGACAGTTCACCATTTAATTGGTCAAAGGAAACATTGCTCTCCAACATTTTGTCTTACGCACAACTTTGGAGGGTAATTTATATTTATTATTGCTCTATACACTTCTGAATAAATAAATTTCTATGTAAAAATGAAAAAAAAAAAATATGTTGTGTTGGCATCTTATATTCCCTAACCTGTTTCGATCGTATACTGCAGAGTGGAGATCCGATCAAGGGCAAGGTATCCCCTTCTTTTTTAGTGGATGAATAATCGTGTTCTTATATTCCTTAGGGAGCTTTTTACCTCTTCATACATTTTGCAGAAAAACTTGTAAGGAATTCACTATTTCGAAATGAAATAGTTAATCTCCGTGGATTTCATGGTGGAAACTTTAAGTTTAAAAATTTATTAATTATGTTTCTGATTGCTTTTAGTTTAGTTTCTACAGTTTCTTTGGGATGGATTTATTTTTTTAATTTTTTGAGTTTACAGAATAATTTTGTTCCCTGACACAAAGATTGAAGTATTATTATTATTTACTATTTGTTCTTACTAATAATTTTACATTCTGACTAACGGTTTACCCATCTTTAAGTAGGGATTTCTTACTATTTCCTTTATAAATATGTATCTAATGTTTTAAGGTTGAGTGTAAATGCTTGTGATTTGAATAATATTATGTGGAAATTTTACTACAGATACAGATTTTATTTTACCAGAGTATAAATTATTAGAAACCATACCTTATACTTACTAAATACTTTGTGAAACTGATCCTTATTTATGTAATATTGATTGAACCTCACTACCAATGAGTCTAAGGATAAGTGAAAATTCACCAAATTTATTTTATCTTGAGTGAACAATATTTTGAATGATAGCTCTATCAAGTCGTTTAAAATTTTATTTTTTTACTTAATTTTTTCTATTGGCAACAATAAAAATAACTATTAGCCAATGACCTGGCTTAAAAAAAAAAAAAAAAATAAGTGTCATGAAAGGCCTGAGAAAACAGAATTAACCAATTCAATAAATGCAAGGGATTAGAATAAAAAATCTACTACCTCAGCCGAGACTCGAACCCAGATCTCCTGCTCCTTCGAGCATAAGACAATATATTCATCTTACTCGGGGGTTTAGACTTGGAGTAAAGTGTGGGGAGTAGAAGGAATTATCTAGGTAGCCTAGGTGGTGTAAAGGCTAGCATGCTTGCTCGGAAAGCAGGAGATCTGGGTTCGAGTCCTGGCTGAGGTAGTAAGATTTTTTTATTCTATTCCCTTTTATTTATTGAATAAAATTAATGTGAGATTAAATACCACAACTAATTTCAATATTTAAAAAAAAAATGAACCAATGCAATGTTTTCCTGAAGGGAAATTTAGTTCTATAGAACCCTCGTCTTGGAGTCTCCCTTGCATACTTTCATGAAAGCAAGATGCATATAGGAGGTGTATCATAAAACTTCTGAGTTTTTTTTTTTTTTTTTTAGTCTCGTGTAGAGTTCATTATATGAGTGTTTGTTCTTGGAATTTTGAAATCTTTTTGAAAGTGTGATTGTTTATGCAAAGTGTGGCTCGCTATAACTATTAGTTGTTAGAAGCTTGGACTGAAATTTTTGTAGCTATCTTAGTGTTTTTCACTCAACCAAAAATCTATAATCCATATGACTAGTTAAAATTAAATATTTAAATTTGAGTAAGTAAGTTTAAATAATTGATTTTTGTTTGACTAGCAGTTCAAATTTATTGCTGACTAAATGTGAAAGTAATTTGAGCCTATTGTTTAGCTGATTTGTTGGCTTCATGTGAGCCTTCTCTCAAGAGTATCTCGGAGGTACTTAACCTTATCTCTTTGTGTTATTGACCTGATCCTGACCAATAAGAACTGATCTGAGAAGTAAGACTTTAAGATGAGGTAGCATTTAGTTAGGTAGAATCTTTCTGAGTTTGAAGAAGTCTAGTATACCAGAACTTGTCAAAGGCCTGGAACACACCCAAGAAAGCAGCACTAGAGCAGAGTTGGTGCTTATAAGTGTTTGCAAGATGGACTACCACTCCTTAATGTTGTATTGAACTGTGCTGGGAATGAAAACCAAATGATGATGGTGATAGGGATGGAGTTTTTCCGGAGCTCTAGGGGTTTTTTCTCCTGGGTAGGAGGATGAATAGGGTTGATGATTTGCGGTATCACATATTCAGTTAAGCCATTGTTACTTGGTAATTATCCCGTGTTTTGTTATGTTATAG
This sequence comes from Oncopeltus fasciatus, assembly GCA_000696205.2. Classification (NCBI taxonomy): domain Eukaryota; kingdom Metazoa; phylum Arthropoda; class Insecta; order Hemiptera; family Lygaeidae; genus Oncopeltus; species Oncopeltus fasciatus. The sequence goes on from KZ807096.1 coordinate 722,019, forward strand.
ACGGCCCAGTGGGAGTTGGTGTCACACAGAAAACCTGTTGCACCGAAGTTTACTTCACTCCCACTGGAAGGTGTTTGGAAACAGGCTGCTCTGGGGATTACCCCAAATATTCATAAGCACATCTTAATTAGTTTTCATTCTACTTTTAGCCCCCAAGAAGACATCACAGGGTGTGCGAAAGCTTGGTAAAAAGTAACTTTTCTACATGTTCAAGTCCGGATGATGTGTTTATGATTATTTCTGGAGATCAAGGAAGCCTAAGTGATCATCTAAACAACATATAACAATACAAAGGTAATTAAATGAATAAAAAAACAACAAAAACTTTGGAAGCAATAACAAATTTCTTGCTAATATAATAATGTGCAATAAATATAATAAATAAATAAAATAGGGCATTAAATAATAAATAATGAGATAATAAATAAGTTTTGTTTGTTAACATTTTTGTTAAGCAGACATTATTTAGGCTAATTTTGTTTTGTAAGGGGGGGGGGGGGAGGGGTGAACTAAATCTTAAGAATTGCTAATAAGTTTTCTACATTTTGAAGTGAAATTACTTTAGGCATGGTGAAGTAAATTGGCAAAAAGTGAATCTCTTCTCTTCTTCGAAAGTTTTAGATTTTTATAAACAAAATTTTGCATACAATATTTAAAAATAATGAATTTTTTAATAGCAAAACTGAATGGTAGTTTCAATTAAAAAAAAATTGAATGTTAGTCAACCTAAAATACAAAATGCTATTAAATATAATTTTTTTAGTTTGAGGATGAATAAATATATTAGTTCAATGATACAAAATTAACTCTTTTCCATCAGAAAAGATATATTTTTGAAGTTGTATAATGAAATTATTTTTGAAACTAAGCTTTTCATAAAACCGAATTTCAATTACTACCAACTAGTTATATTTATATTTTTGCAGAGAAATTTCCTAAAGCATAATAGGGAGAATTGGTTTGGATAAGATGAAAATAAGAGTAATAAGTAGGCCTATTTAACACAAGATTGACTCAATAACTAATTAAATAAAAAATTAAACTAAGGATCAAAGGTTAAATAATTAATGTAACAACTAAATGGTCAAAACTTTCGATTTGGTGTTTGTGCTGTCTCTATTCCTCTTTTAGTAAACATATTGAGGTCAAAATATTTCAAATTAAATATAAAATTTCAAAATTTCATTTTTCCAATCCTATCTTTTTAATTTTCTTAATTGAAGAAGTTTTTCTGTGAACCACTAAAATTTTTAAAATTTTCATAATTTATTTGGTGATAAGTGGAACCCTCTCCTAATTTATGTAGTGACTACACAACTTGTTCGACCAATGTTAAGATGAATTCATGCTATTTTTACTTAATGTCGATTGGAGAAACTTTCAGGCTTCTTTAAATTGTAAAGAAATTTAATCCAGATTGGTTTAGTTTTCAGAGAAAGCATAAGTCCAGAATATTTTACTGTAGAGTAGATATCAATTCACATTATATAATTTAACAACAAAAGTTTATTTTTATTAATGAGAAAGTTACCCAAGAATCGCTAAATATTGTGTGATACTGCTACACTATATTTATAGAAATTATCCCAGTTTTATCTCACAATGAGTAGACACTATATATTTATGCAGTATTTAATCTTGATGTTTAAATTTTATTAATGTTGAGTGAAAGAAGCTTCAGATGTTTTAACATTAAGTGACAATGGTTCTGTAGTCTACATCCAGAACTATAATTTTTCAAAATGAAAGTAAGATAATGTTGCTATTTTATAATTTTTTATGCTCTGTTGACACCATTTCAGGTTTTCTTTAATTTGAGTGAAAACAAATTTCATAATTTCTCATTCTATGAAACTTATTTATTTCTGAGGAGAGGTTAGTCAGGGATTCAGTCTTTCGAACTGAATAATTAAAAACTGATTTGTAAAAAATTTTTTTTTTAAAATTTTCACCAACATTTCGGCCAAAATTTCAGGCCATCAGGACAAATGGGGTGATGGAGACCTGTTCTGCAGTAACTACATCATGGTAGTTACCACAGAGCAGGAGTTACCCTAGATCGAATCCCTGATTAACTTATTGATTTATGAGTAAGTTATCATGGAATAACTAAATTTGACTAGCAACTGCACCAATTTTATTGATGATGTATAATAATCCAAATTTTATAAAAAACAAACACCACTCGAGATTTATGTAATTTTGAAACTTTGGCCTAATATATATACCTAGATATCAAAGATAGGTTAACTTGTCAAAGCAAATGTTTTTAAATCTTTTAAAATTTATTAGAAATAAAATTATATGCTTTAATTTTAGTTCGTTATTGACGATTTTGGTGTAATAATTTTAAACAATTTAGTCTAATTTAGGCCAATATTTTGATCATTAATAGTTATAGAAATTATTCATCTCGTTTATTACAAAATTATTAGACCAAAATCCTCTATAATTAACTAATTTTTTCTAAAAACCTGATTGATAACTCACACGTCATAAATATTTAGAAATCCTCAAAACTAAGAAATTGTCATGTGGAAAAGTGCAAGTATAATAATGAAGGGCAGAGGAATGAAAAAAAGCTGTAAGATTCAAAAGAATGACAAGTCAAAGAAATAATTAGAAGAAAATTTAGAAAGAGTGATTAAAAAATAAATCTTAAAGGTACAGGAGCAGTTAGGGGAGGAGATTTGAGACAGGGAATAAGAATTTTCAAAATGTTAAAGAAATTGGAATAATTTTTGAAATTTATTCTATGTCTGCTCTGTTGTTAATTGAATTGTGTTGTAATTTAACGTATAAGGTTTCGGATAGCAGGCATTTTTTAACTCATAAGTTTCAGTTGAAAGAATAATAAAATTGACTAAGTCGAATTCGTGTGTGTCATGTATAATAAGTTTTGCGAAATCAGTTTTTATTTATTTGTGTTAATGATTTTGTGTATATATTTTTCATTGAAAATAAGGTTTTTGATTTGACCGATAGATCTATGACATTTTGTAAGTGGAACAAGGGATTTTATAAACGGGGAGTAGGACCTTTGAGGGGGGTTAGCATAAATTTAAGTTAAAATTTGCTGAAAGTTTTATTAACATTCCTATGAAAACATGCCTTTTCAGTCGAATATCTACATGGTTAAACAACTTTGCCTGATATTCTGTTCTGTAATATATTCCAAAGCTTAAGTGCTTTTTACCCAAGTAAAACAATTATTTTCGATTTATAAAGAAAAAACAATCATTCCCACATGGAAAATATCTTGATGAGTGCTTAAATGGGACTAATGTCCAAGCACTACTGTTGGTCTCTGACGTAAATTTTAAAATCCCACTGCCATGCGGAAAAAATTCAATCAGAAGCCTTTCAGATACTTTCTTTCATTGAAATTTTGCTTCACGCGCAAGGAGAAAAAGTATATCTCCTCTTTGGCTCTTTGGCAAGCGGACAGAATCCTCAGAAACTCCCATCTCCCTTTCTGTTCTCTTCATTTCCTCGTGTAGGTTCCACCGCACTACTTTCTTCTGCTCCCTTATCTTCTTCTTCACATTCCTTGTTACAAAGGGTAAAGTCCATGTCCGTTTCCGTGGCCTTTTTCAGGAAACTTGTTAGATACATACAATTCATTGATATTACTATAAACTGGGCTCGTGTTTTCCACTAATAGGCCATTAAGCCGCACAAAACCATTCAACCCCCCCTAGACCTTGGTTCCTTTAGCCTTGTTGTTGCGGTGTATAGTCTCCAGAGATTCCCTGTCATCCTCTTCTTCCCCAAATTGTACATTCGCCCGGTACCGTGCGATTTTGCTATCCACACGGGAAGGTGGGAGTAGGACTAACTTGCCAGAATAGAAACGGGCTGATTTGATAAAGAAGTGGATATTGTCATAGCGCATTTCTCTGAGGGCCAACAACAATTAACGAACTCAAGAAGAATTAACGAATAGATTTGTTTAAAGAAGGTAAAATTTGGTTGCTCAAGATTAAAAAAGCGATCTAACCCTCTTAGTTGCATTCATATCTATCTTCCTTAAAAAGTGTTTTTCATTATTGACACAGAAAATAATATTTAATTAGAAATAATATCGGGAAATACATATTAAAATAGATTATTAAATTAGTACGTGCCTCGGGAACCGCGACGTTACCCACATCATATAAGGTGACATATGTTTAAAAATTGTATTATCTATGTTTGTGTAACGTATTTTTGACGTATATCACTAAATGATTGCTTATGTATAGGTTAGATCAAGTGTTGCTGCTAGTAGTAGGATAATCAGAAGATGTCCGAAGTGGGCTGAAGAAAAATACGCTATGAGAAGAGCATGGCTTATGGCACGCGAGTACGGTACTGGTCTTGGGGACCTAGGAGGTGGGGCCGGGAAGGGAGGGGGTGGGGGAGGGTCCATCCGCAGTGGCGGGGGTGCCTTCGGGAAGCGGCAGGCTGCACTCGAAGAGGAGTACTTCCACAAGCTTAAGAGGAAACAGCTGGCCGACCTCAAGAAGAATCTAGAAGATGCAGAGGGGAAGTTGAACGAACTGGAGCTGAGGAAGGACAAGGACAAGAAAAAAGAATAAAGTCTAACAATAAAAAATAAAACGAAATGACAGGTCTAAACAAAATAAATCATTTGTAGCCTGAAATACATTAATTTTGTCTTAACTAATTCTCCAGTACTACAACCGTCATATAATACTATTCTCAGGACTTCGTGTAACCTTTGATGAGTTACAGGTGTTTAAAAGAAAGTATACGAAGGATAATGATAAAATAATCCTCTAAAAACGTTTTTTTCAATCTTATGAATTATATTCTTTAAATGTCCTTGTGCAACTTCCTGATTCATTTTATTTTTCTTCTCAGCCCGACCAGCCTCGAGCCGATTTTCGCTAGGTTCCCTGTACTTTCACAGCTCAATAAGAATTCTACAATCCTTTACTCGAATTTAGTCGTCCTGCGTTCACTGAAATTAATAATAAGTAGTTATTCACAACTCGAGTTGAATAGTTAATAGAATTAGGTCACTTATTTGAAACATTTCATTCACTTAACTATATTTTGTCAGTCTTCTTGTTACCTACTTAAACCCACGATTCAACCAAAAAATTTATATTTGTAGCATAATTAGTGATTTCATAAAAATATTAGAGCCCGTTTAAATAATATCATGATAACATGGACGTCCTTCCAAATCTATTTTACTTTTTTACCAGCCGTCTGGCTGCAGCGGTTGGAGTTGTAAGACAGGGACTGGGCTAGTGGATTGGATGGTATGGCAGTTTACTGTGGAAAAGAGTGAAGCGGGGCGTCTCTTTCAGCATTTAAAAGGAAGTGAACACATGGGAATTCTTTAAGAACTGTAAAACCTTTTTTCCACCCCCCATTCAAACCTAAAATCCTTCACGTGATTCAACCCTTATAGCGTCTTTTTAAATATTTTTATGGATATCCTTTCAAAACTGTAAAACCTTGTTATCGCCCATTAATGCGACCATTATAGAGTTTAAGGAATAAGGGCGTTTTCCAAAACTGTAAGAACCTTTCATCTTACAGCTATATCCAGAATCCATCACGCAACGAGGCTCGTATCGCACGTGCGCACACGGACTTCCGTTTGCAATGAATCTATGTGTACTCAGCTTTAACAAGATGTGTACACATGTACTCTTTACAAAACTGTAAGACTTCTTTAAAACCAATCTACACCCAAAGTCGTTTAAAAGAATTTGAGCATATGGAAATTCAGTCAAAATTGTAAAACTTAAAAAGGAGATAAAAATCACCCATCCACATGGACAGTCCATCGCGCGATGCGACCTATATTGCCCACGGACAATTCAGTCCGTTTGCAATGGATTCCCGTTTATAGCGGTTGCATTAATAAATACACAAACTTCTACTCGTTTATAATGGATATCTTCTCATATATACTTTAATATCTTTCGAAAAAAGGAGAAAACACAAACCTTGATAGGCTGTTACACTATGCAAAATGTCTGGAATTGCTAACTTCATTACAAATTAAAACTATATATATATATATATAGCTTCCATAAAAGTATTTATGAAAATCACCACTTCCTTCTGGTGAGTGCCAAATAAAAAACCCAATGAAATACCCCCTCTTTATCATGATACTGAAGTAAAGTAAATTATTCACGCCTATTCCCTCCTACAGCCCAGCCTGTTTGATTTCAACATATTTTCTTATCAACATTTCCACTTAGTGCTACTAAGAGGTGACAGTTATCTTTCAGTTAAATCTTGAATATCCTCTTCCTAACTTTCCTACAAAAGCTGACCATTTCAAATACAATGCACCATTCTTTATTTAAAATGTAAACTTCTGCTTTCTACTTCTTAATAGAACAATTCTAATAAAATACAACAATTCCAAAAACACTAATTTATTGCCCAGCTAGTTTAGAGTTCAAAGACGCCTCCTCAGGAGTTTAAATTTATTAAATATTGTGATACCAGCCCGACGCTCTGAGATGAGCGATCTGACACGGAAAGTGACACTGAGTAACACTAACTTAACATTGACTGGAGGGCCGCTGTCGAGCTGCTTCTATAACTTCGTGGAAGGGGCGAGGCAGGCCTAGACGAATCTAAAAGTCATTTCTGTGTAAACCTAATTACATCTTTTGAAGCAAGAAAGCAGGTGGCCTACATCAATTTCCCACTTTCAGTACAGATCTGTTTCTCTCGTGACATGCTCCCTTAATCACTCTCTCTCTCTCTTTCCAATATGGTCTTCTTTTCCCTCATATCTTCCAATGCTTTATGTATTTCAAGTCAGGGTTCACATCCTGCTCTTTTCTAGATCTCCGCACTGCCAATCCCGTGCAACGACTGTTGTCCTTCTTATTTCGGCTTCCTTGTCCATCTGGTGAGTGCAATGTTTGCAGTCCTCTTGGCATGGTCTCCTAGACTTCGCATCAGCGTGTCTGTGAGTTATCCCTGATGGGTAGAATCAAAATCATACTCTCGTAGCCGCTCAATCCATATTGCACCCTGCTTCTCTGGTTATTTCCCACCGGGCATGGATTGAAGCTTATGCCCTTAATAATCAAGCAGCCGTACCAGTCGCCGACATTCTGGCGAGTGAACTGGTTTGTCGTTATGGAGTTCCCTTATAACTGCAATCTGACCAAAGAAGAAACACCGACTCTGCTGTTTTCTCTGGCATCTGGGAGAAACTAGGCATCCGCAAAACATGGACTATTCCACTTCACCCAAAGTCACCCATAACAGCAACGAGACTGGGACCAGTAGACCCGTTCTTGCTCGCCTGCCGCAGTTCTGCCAACGAGACCACCAGACAAGCCAATGTGTTGTTTGGTCGGGAACTTTGTCTGCATTGTGACTTGATATTTGGATTTAAGCACGACGACTATGTCCTATGGGAAGACTATGGACATTCACGAAGGGAGGTTTCCAGCGGGGTTTCCCCGAGAGTACTCTCTCAAACTCCAGAGTGCTTGGGAAGGTCCTTATGAAATAATAACCAGGATTAACGACGTCATATACCGTATTAAGATGCAACCAAACGGGGAACCCAAGATAGTACAATTCAACCGACTGGCTCCATGAAAAGGATATCACGGATCAGCGGGTAAGAAATCTAACCATAAAAGAAGAGGACTCAAGTCCACGAACCAGTCTCCAACCCCAACCTACAGAAGAGCCTCATCGACACGCATAGTTGAATAATATCAATATCTTCGTTATTACTAGTTTTAACGCACCGATTTATAGAACGTGACTGGAGTAAAGTTTAGTTTTTCTAAAGTTTATATTCTTTAATATTTTAAAACATTTTTTTTTTTTAATGGCATGTCAACCTTTGGTCATTAACGCCAGGATGATATTATTAGAAACGGGAAGATATTTTCAAGAAGAAGAATTTCGTAGCAATAGGTCATGATGAAGTATAATGAATTGTTAATGCGAATAGTTATTATGTGAATGTACATAGTAATTTATTTATGCTTGGAAACTCTTAAATTTATAAGAAAGAAAAAATTGAGAGAGAATGGAAAAGAAGCATACTGAAAATTCATCTAGATAAGATTTAATAGCCTGCCCTCTTTTAGAAAGTTCATTACATAGTCGGTGACCTTATTGTCATCCAATAGAATTTTGTCAAGAGTCCCATTTAAGTTATATTTTTTCCTTGTTTCTTTATATTTTAGGCACTCTGTAAATATAACATGTTTGATTGTAAGAAGTTGTCCACAGACCTCACAAATGGGTGGGTTTTTCCTGATACGGCCCTCGTATACTTCAGTTCCACTTGGAATAAGTAGACATTTGGGCCAGATGGGCCTTTTGGATGACCAGGTGGACGACCGTAGATCTCCATCTAGGTTGGAAATGAGATGCGATAGACAGAAAATGTACGAAGGGTGCAGTTACGGCCTTCCAGCATGACGAACGAGAAAGATGCTCATATTGTAGTTCGATAGGATGTTCATTCTACGAAAGCAAAAGCCGATTGCCGTCGAAATGTAGCTATCCCCTAGTTGACAGACATGTTGGGCAGATAAACGATCCTCCATAATAAGGAAATGTCTTGCATCCTGAAGATGCTATTGATTAGGATGTGCAGTAGGACATCCATCCTACTTCTCAGGCACATGGTTGTCCTTATAGCGAAGGAACATTTTCAGGATAATTCTTTTTCTGCAAAGGCCCAACTTTCAACATTCCCATTCTGTTTAGTTCAATGGGTAAAATTAGTTGAAGTGCATATGGTTGACCATCCCAAGCATTTTATGTTCTGATAAAATTCTTATGGACTTGTTCTTCTGAAATTCTTTTCTGACCCTGAAATGAATGCATATTAGAACATTATATTTATTGACTAAGAACAATCGTATAATAAAGGAGAAAGCAAAATAGTCATATGGATGAATTATTTCAAAACCATACTTTATGTAGTTTATATGTTATACATCTTAATTAAAGTTGACCAAGTGTGACTTACAAATAAATAACAATTAATAAAGCCTTATGTTGTTATAACATTTTTCTCTTCTGATTTAGAGTTCAGAGGAACGGCATAAATGTGGTCCTCGGGGCTGGATGCTGTCCCAGAGGAGGCTGTGGGTCATCCGGTCGGGGGGTGGTAGAAGTGGGGGGCTTTGGGAGGGGAAGTACGGCGTGGAGGGGTGTTCCCTTGGGTGGGGGGGCGCGGCTCTCGGCGTGTCAGTCGGCCGGCGATAGTCGGGGATGCACGCGGGTGGCCGGACATGCGGCGAAACCACAGGATAGTGATACTCCTCTCTCTCGGCTGGCTGGTCTGCGTGCTCTCTTACCTCCGCCTCAACGCACAAACTGCACCGGTGAGTAGCCAGAAGTCTCTTATCTCTTATCACCTCAGTATCTGATAAGGGGGGACATTGAGACAATTTTGAATTTTCCATCTAATTCTTCCATCTTCACACTTCGTTTTGTTTTTCTGTTGAATCTTTATGATAATTATAAAGATTTCGTTAAATAGTAAGTAAATCAGTATTATATTTAACACTTTAGTTATTTCTTCAATGAGAAATATAAAAGAGCAACTGTATTTGTATTAATAACATTTGCTCTGATTAAAATATGACATGTGATAATATTAGTGTTTGAGTAGAATGAAGTTGATTAGTTATAATCTAATTTCAATTGCAAATCATTGAAAAATAAAATAGCATAGAATACATACTTGTTGTCAAGTTCTGTAGCAATTAAAGTATTGGAAGTGTGTAGAGAGAGGGAAAAACAAGCGGTTTGGCGATAGGATAAGGGCGTTTCCATGAGATCGAAGGTGCGGAACCTCCCCGACTGTTACCTCCAATGTTTACAAATCCAGGCAGCCTCGTGTCTTCTAGTCGATGCCCCCCCCCCCCCCCCCACCATACTATTGTATATATCGTCCTATCTTTATTTTTCAAGAATCTCACATATTTGGAGTTTTGTGTGGAGCCGAGGCCAAATTATTTCACGTTGTATTTTTTTTTTTTCCGGCGCCCTTATCGCTCTTAGTCTGTTATCAATTGAAGTGACTCTCCAGTATCCTCCCTTTCCCGCGACACCGAATTTTAACAGAGTTCAATATTTCATAACACGATAACCTCATCAGAGAGAGAATTTTAGGTTTAGTTTAGGTTTTGAAAGCGAAAATTAGTTCAGAACTCGTCATACTCATCGATATGTTTTATTTTTCGCGATCATATATAAGTAAAAATGGTTGTAAATCGGTGCGCAATAGTTTCATAATTATCAATAATTTCATTCATATAGGGTAATATATATTTTATAAAAAATTATTCAAAATTAAAGTTGTAGAAAATGAAATAATTGGTAGGATGTCCATTTAAAATGATTGCTTATCTTTGAGGTACAAATGGAGAAAATCTAACGAAATCTTAAGGGTAAGAAGAATGTCAATTATATTTTATTGTTTCCCGCGTCCTTTCCAAGGCAAACCATCTATTGACAAGGGGTAATCTTTGTTGAAATATAATATATATCCAATGCAATTACTGCTAATGACTACAGCCATAGATCGTTGGGTCTTGGCTGTTTTAGCAATTACTAAATTTAAAGCCTCATTTTAACCCTCCCTACGTTCCAAAGTTCTTCAAATTCAATTTAGCCGATTCTAAGGAATTACGTACTTATAATGGACATTATTTTTTTTAATAATTAATTTCATACTTGTCTCGAGACGTAAACCAACAAATTTTGAGGGAGGGAGGACTTTTTTTGATTTCCAGTTCGATTACAATACTTTTTTATTATTATTACGAAATAATATAAAACAAATTTAAAATTAGAGAGCTTCAAGGAAAGGCGTGTATTATGGATAATTTTATAAAATTGTTTAATAATTTCACAAATTTTTCATGAACTGTGTAGAAAAAAAATACAATGTATAATCTGATCAATAGTGAAGAAGAATAACTGAGTAACAACTGAGAAATCTTAATCAGTTAATTAATCTATCAATAGATACATTTTTGAAATATTGTAACGAACGAATAGAAAAGTTGCATATATTATAATATAATATAGATACAACAATATTCACATGAACAAAATGCAGTTAGGGATGTGGGTGTATAATATGATCTAAATTGTTTTATATATATGTGTATAATATGATTATATATATAATTACTGATTGTTTGTGTGCATAAACAAGCGTTATGTATGGTTAATAAGTAAATAATTACAGTGAAAATAATAAATATTTATATATTTATACCCAATAAAAGAGTTATATGTCCAAATATGAAAATACATTGATTTTTAGAATTTAGAATTTATTCACCTTTGAAAGGTCTAAATCGTCAGTGTGAAATTGTAATATCTTTTTTGAATTTCTCTTTAATTCTGTAAACAGCGTTCTTTGCCCCGGAGATTTCTGTTAAATTTAAAAAGTTACAGGATGGCGGTTGGATTTCTAGGAGGGAAGTTATAAGCTCTCAGTTAAGCATACTTAATGGCTTATTTACACGTTGGAGTCAACCATCTTAAGTATTCTGAGTAATAAGTTATGTCCTCTAAATTTATAATTAAGCTAAGTTTTTAACAATCTAGTGATTTAAGTGAGAATGTAAATATTTTGTTATCATAAAATTTATGGAATTATTGATTACTTAAAAATACAGATCTATAAATTACGTCACATAACTTTTACTTAAATGGAAGTCAGTTTCTGATCAACTAATTTGGCTCAAATTATTATACACTACTTCACATCTGGTACTTAATGTTTATAAAAATAATAATTCCTTCCCTTTCATTGAAACTTGTAATGACAGCACAGAAGATGCTTGGTATTGCAACCGAAACATTGGTATTAAGCAATATATTCTTATTAATTTTTTCATGAAAGGCACTTTTTTAAAAAAACTCCTTTCTGAAATACTATAGAACTATAGACGTAGTCATACACGAAACGGTAAATTATCTCCTTTTGGTATATAAATAAAGTTTAGTGATTAAAGTTCAAATAGAGTGTTTTGTTTAGTTGGGGTTCGGTCAAGGTAGATCCAAAAAACACAATTTTAAAAAACATGTATTTTTGTTTATATATCTCCCAACGTTTCGGCTACATTGTAGCCCCCTCACCTTCATGATAGCCCTGAAGATGACTTACAATGTAAGACGAACTTTGGCAGATAATTAAAAAAATACACATATTTTTAAATTGTATTTTTTGTATCTACCTTGTCCGAACCGCAACAAAGAAAATCTACTGCTTATAAGTAAGCTATAAACTATTATAGTGATTATAGTTTTTTTTATGTTTATTATTTTTATTTCTGGTTACTATTTGCCAAAAACAGGGATAAGAGCTACCTCACTTGAATATGATAATATTATATACTTCGTTTTTTATAGTAATCTGCTTGAAACACGTTTCTAGGTGACTTTACGTGTATGTTGCTGTCGCATAGTGATGGAAGTTCGCAATGCAACGAAAATGGGTGTTTTTTTTTAAACTACTACTACGAAATTCTTGACAAAGTGTTTCTAGACTGTTTTTTAACAAATCGTCGATTTGTAGTTTTGCCACCATGATAGCTTTAAGTGTTAATAGGAATTAAATTTCTTTAATTCTCGCAATTTTTGAGATATATATTGAAAGTTTTTTTTTGTTATTATAGTTTTCAATTTAAGATCTAATCGACTTCTTTGTATAGAATAATTTATTGTTGTGAAGTATTTTTTCATAAAACAACAATGACTCTTGGGATTTCAACTGAATTTTGAGAACAGTGGCTATATGGAATATGGAAATAATGATGATGATTGTGGTAAAATAACCCCACATTTCATTATTTATTTGAATCGTACAGGAAGCTAGAAAAAAAAAATGTCACTACCTCGGCCGGGAATCGAACCCGGGTCTCCCACTTGCCGGGCGAGTGCGGTATCAACTAAACCACCGAGGGAGATGAGAGTAATTTCAGCCTCCCCGCAACTTACTACGAGTATAGACTTTATACTAATATACTACTGGTGGTGTAACTACCAACTGGTAACGCACTCGCCCGGCAAGTGGGAGACCCGGGTTCGATTCTCGGCCGAGGTAGTAACATTTTTTTTCTGGCTCCCTGTACGATTCAAATAAACCAATGTGGATTTCTGCTATATTTCCCGATGTTATTCAGGATTTCAATTGCCACAATAGTTTGGACAAATAGCGTCTTACTGTTTCCCGACTACCCCCGATAGACAGCGCTAGCGATCTTTCCCCTCATTACCCTTTCTAGCTTGTATGGTCTAATGAGTCACACATCTTATCAAGGTGGCACTTATCATGGAAATCTGCTTAGTGTGAAGGACTTTCTACGTTTTGACTCCAGCTGGAAGTCTCTGTCGGCAGGCGCCTGGAAACCCTTGAAGATGAGTTGTTTTTGCTTGAGGTGAGTACTCTCCAGACTGCTTATCACTCCCAAATACTCTTATCAGATTAACATCCTTCCCTCCCTTTACTCGTTCCTACTCACCGGCCCTTTAGTAATTATCTTAAATCGGGTTAACTTTTTAACCGATGTCTTTGCGTGAAGTTATTCAACACACCCTCCATTTCAAGAGAAAGTGTTAATTCAAAATTTAAATTATTACTAAATTTAGCTTTTCTAGAAATATTATTAATTTTCTTTGATTTGTCCTAAATTTTGTCAATTGTCAAAATTAAACTTTGAAAGAGCATTGCTAATGCAAACGGTTGAATTTAGTAATTTATTTATAAATATTTTCAACTTATTGTTTTAGTTTTTAAATTCAAGTTATGATAAAATCGTATATCGAGTTGTAAAAATGATTATCGATAATTAAGAAGGTACACAAATATTACAAAATCACTGATTGATCTGAAACGCCTTTTATCTTGCCTATGGTTACGTCAGTTCACCTTTTGAGAGTATGTACTTAACCAACCCTGTTGTAGCGCTGGTAGTCTAACTCCGCGACTATAAACCCACCCTAATGTGGATCTTTTGAACTAGTAGTTCAGAAAAAAATACTTGGAAAGATGGGATTTGAACCCAGGAATCTTTGGCATATGCATCGCGCACGCTAACCACTGTACTACCGGTGAATATTGGTAGTTAAGAAAATGATCTGTATTAATACCCACCCGCTTTTGAAAAAAAACATTGTTCATATCTGGAATTTAAAAAATAAAAAAGAAGTATTATAATCTTATAATTTCTCATCGTTGTCCTTCAGGGAGTATGTCCATAAGGAAATCAGCTATTCAAGTTGCTAATAAGATATGATTTTTGATAATAAGATATGATAATAAATATTATTAATATTATTTCTATTGAATAATTTAAATAGATCTCCAACGATTCTTCATAGGAGAAGCTAAGAATATGTTATGTGCGTGTGTTTATTTACTGTATTCGGTATTTATCTTTTATTTTGATTTTGGAGAGCGCATTTATGGCTGGAATCGGAGAGTTAGACCAAATTCAAAGGTCGACAATATCTTCATTACTGTTTAATATAAGAAAAAATGTATAGAAAAATTTTTTTTTGTCCTGTTGGCAGGCCCCTTATTAAAAAAAAAAATCGGTATTTGCATAATTGCATACCTCTGAATGAATTCACTTATGTTCGAAATTAGATAAGGAGGGTGGTTTATTTGATGGCTAAAATTTAAAATCTTTTTCTATATTTAGGTAAAAAAAAAAAATAGTATAAAAATCTAATTTTCTAAAATTTATCTCCTATTATTATTTTGATAATTTTTTTATTACAAAAATGCTCTTTGAGGAATATATTTACGAATGTAACTAAGATGGTTCAGCACTTCTCCCTCATTTATTTACCTAGAAATATTGGGTATTATCTAGATGGACTACTGACGGAGACGCGTTGAAGAGCTCTCGAACTATGATATAGCTGGGGATTTTGGGTGGTGTGTGTGGCTTAATTAGGAGACGACAGCCGCGGCGGTCTTAAGACGATACCACCCAAGTAGAGGAACCCTGGTGGGCGGGAACACGCATTTGGGTTCGTGCAGGAAGGTAGAGATAAGGCAGGACTCCTCGGGAAACAAGGGCTACTTTGCACAGGGGGGGGGGGCAGGCACCCAGGTTTCTGGGCGAAACAACAATTTAGGTGTATACTATAAATAGTAATGGACATTTCTCAGTCAGAGATAAATCTAACACTTACTTTTTATTGCGAATTCCAGAGGAATGGTGTTATTGAGGTTCTCGTGACAGATTCTTCAATATTTTCTACTATCCTACCTACTAGATGCCAAAAATAATCGTCTCTCACGCACACACAAACGCAGTGTGTGCGCGAGAGACTGTGAATTTGTTTCAAGGGCCAGGGTTTTCAGTTTTTCTTCATGAAATTCACTGTGTTGCTTTTCAATGAATTAAATAAATTAAATTGCGAATCTTTACAGAGCAAAATTGGACAACTAAGAGTAGGGGATTATCTTAAAAGTGCAAATATAAATGTTTTTTTGATGAAGCGGGATTTGTTGATTTTCAAAGTAAGATCCCATTGAATTCTTCTTGTTGAAAAAAAAAAAAAAGTTATGGCGGTTTTTGTTAGACTTTTCGTTTTTATCGATATCTACCTTTTATATCAGCTGAAATTTGTGACAAAAAAACCAATTCCCTCATGTTTTTGGATGTTTTTTGTGTGTCCTATTAAGGGAGGTATAAGGTCAGCGCACCATTCTGGTCGCTTGATTTCTCCATTCAATCAAGAATAGTGTGTATAATTTTTTTTCTTTTTCAATTCACGGCTAATGTTAAATAACCAATTGTAGTTTCCAGTCATCTTCAATATCCTCTCTCTTTATATATATGCCATTTTCTTCTTCCCAGCTATACTTTGAAAGTGAGTAGATTCCACCAGTATCTCGAATGAATAGCACTTTCTGTAAATCACCAGCTCTGAAGATGGCCGAAAGATCAGTCTGTAAAAAAAAAAAAAAAGAAGCCCAATTCAGTTCCGAGTGTATCTGTCTATTCGTGTTTATACAAACCCGTAACTCGACTAGCTATTGTTCTTTGTCAGGTTACGACTTAATCGTCCACCAACTTTCCATCTATGGGATAGATTTAGTCTTTGTTTGCTGAATTTTTCAAATAAATATAACAAAAAGAAAAAGAAACGGAGCTAATAATAGGTAATGAATGACAAGCAGAAAATAGTAACGAAGAAAATGTTTTTTGTAAATTGCAATTATAGTATTTCTTAATTATTGAGAAGTAATGTAAACGATTATTTTAAAGTAATCTCAACCTATTTGATCTCCTCAGCCATGTTTTACACAAATTTTTCCAGATGTATTAAAAAATATTAATATCAGTTTGTCACTTTCTTTTGTATTATTATATTGCCTATAAATTTATCAATATTTTTCAAATTAGTCATATAACTAATATGACCTATTGATGTGACGGGCGTAATAATCTAGATGTTTATCGCCTAAACAAAAAAGAATATCTATTGATGCGACTGTTTATGATCTGATTACAAGGGAGTCTATGTTTGTTTACATTCAGGAATCTGGAATGAGCACTAGTACTAGACAGAGTGTAACTGTGACCGGGAGATAACAGTGACCGCTAGAGAACAGTGACTGAGAGAGCAGAGCCGGGGAGCAGGCGGACAGGTACGCCAAGTGAAGGTGATGTCGAGTAACGGTTCCGATTCGCGAGAGTGCGTCCGCACTAGTCACTTTTGTTGGGGGGCACGTCCTCCCCTCTCAGTGGGACATCCTTGGCGAATTCCCCTTCTGAAATTTCGGCTATTCGCCGCTACTTGCACCATTCAGTAGATCTTCAGAAGTAATACACTTTCATAAGTCATTTTAACATGTAAGCCACAATAAATGGTACGAAATAGTAAAAAAAAAGCCAAGAATTGACATGACCAAGTAAGGAACAAATGCTGTAAACATTGGTTATTCTAATCTATATATATATAATAGGATGTGTGTATGTATGTAACGTATGGACTTTAAAACGGCTGGGCCGATTATGATGAAATTTTCAGGGAATCCTCAGAAAATTCAGGTGGGTGACACTGTGAAGTCTGATTTTTGATTTTCGGTCTGCGGGCGGAGGGGCGTGGCAAAATCAAATATTCATATTGCACCACCAATGACATATACTTATTTTTTTTGCTTTTTCTCGATTATTTTTTTGTTATTTACAAGATTACGAACTTTTTTTATTGCCAATTCATCAAACATGTAATATGATTACTGTGGTTCCAACAACCAATAAAATTTTATAAAAGTAAAAAACATAACACATCTGTTGGAGTGTGATTAGTGATGGTTGATATCATTATTCTTATACTTCTTGCTGGGGATTCCCTTGAACCTTTGGCCGTTATTCCAAGATCAATGCCCGTAGATCAGCTGAACGAATGCTTGAAAGCTTCATACCTTTGGAACCGAGTCGAGAAAATCACGCTATCGACGAAAATGCGTATGCATTTGCTGCAAGACCCGTCTGCCCAAACATTCTCAAAACAACTTTTGGACATCGGAAATGGAAAAATACAGATTGATCGTGCCCCAAGCGAGATTTCCTTCCCGCCTTAATTCTGTCAAATGCAAATAAATATTCAAGCCGTTGTAGACAAGGTATTCCCAAGTCTATCAACCTCCTACAAAAAGATTGGATGTGCGAACGTGCAATTTTGGCACCAAAATATGATGTCAACAAGCTCAATGAGCAAATTCAATTGAAACTGCCCGGCAAATTTATCAAATACAAATCGATCGACACAGTAATGTATGAAGAACAAGCCGTCAATTATCCCACTGAATTTTTGAATTCCTTGGAACCACCCGGAATGCCACCGCATATATTAACATTAAAGGTTGGATCACCGGTAATTCTTATTCGCAATTTAAACGCACCAAAGTTATGCAACGGAACCAGATTAACCATCAAAAACTGTTAACCAAATTTAATCGAGGCAACAATCATCGGTGGCAGATACGAATTCCGATGATTTCCAGCGATTTACCATTCCAATTCAAGCGGCTCCAATTCCCTTTGCGTCTTGCCTTTGCTATTACCATCAACAAAGCACAAGGCCAATCATTGACTATTTCTGGCTTAATTTTGGAAAATTCATGATTTTCACTCGGCCAGTTGTATGTGGCTTGCTCCCGAGTTGGCACGCCAAAAATGTGTACGTTTTTACACCAAATAAAAAAACAAAAAACATTGTCTATCCGTTGGCCTTAAGATGAAGTAATAAAAAATATAATTTCCAATTTGACTTAAATACATGTTTTTCTTTTTTGATTATTCTGTGAAAAAACTTTATGATAGGGATTCCATGAATGTTTATTCGAAGGCCATAAATTTCGTTAAATCGTGCTCTATTTAAATCGTGTGATAATACAACACTAATGTTTGCTTAGGGCCAGTAACGCCCTAAAAATTTTTTTTTTGGCAAAACGAAGTTTGCCTGGTCCGCTAGTATGAACTAAATCTCGACAATATTGACAAAACTTTTTTTTTTCTTTTTACTTACGAATGGCTAATAATTTTTAAAACGAAGCTTTGTTAAACAAAATTTTTAATCCCATTATAAAAATTTACGCTCCTCAACAATTTTTTGTTATCATGTTGTTCAGAAAATATCAGATGTAAAAACAACAGTACACATTCCATGCCCTTGAAAGGTCATTTTATCACCATGCATTCATGGTCAGCACACCATTCTAGCCGCTAGATTTTCCCATTCAATAAACGATGGTGCCCGATTAAGCCTGGGCATTCCCAGAAGCATGCCAGCAATCCAGTGGCTGGCATAGTTCTCTTTCATTGGAAAAAGAATCAGAATAAGGAAAAAAAAAAATCAATTTGGGTCTAACCACTGAACCACTGTATTCCTGGTCACTTTAAGGCTGCTTACATAAATTTTGAGGGGATCGCAGGGTGGTTTAGTCACTGGTTCCGTACGCCACGGTGCACAATACTTTCAGTGCACAGTCACTTCCTGTTATTTTTGTGTTTCTGTTTCTAATGTGCCAGATGATTCCTGGTGTATTCCATGGAACACCCACTTCAAAGTGAAAAAAAAAAATCTGGTGGTAAAACTCCAACTGTACGATGAAACACTGTACGCGGATCGAAAATAAACCCACCCCTTACCTGTTACATCACACTCTGGGCCTCAGCTTTCAGAACGGCGTCTGATTTATAAGAATTAATGTTAACGGCAATTACCCGATGAAACATAAAACTCATTTGTTTCTCATTATGAATAATATAATTTGTTCTTGCTTTGTTTAGTTAACAATTCGAACAAAATTGAATATACAATCTAAAATCAGATAATTATTAGAAGAACCGAAGTCAACAAAAGCGTAGGACATCTTCCTAATTATGGTTTAGAGATACATTTTATGTATTTCTGAACAATTGCCACTGATTTTCATCAATTTATTCCTCGAAGTATTACCGATTCCCGTTCTGGACTAAATTAAAGCCTTCCTGATAAAGTATTTTATTATTTATTTTAGCTTATTAAAGTATACTACTAAAAACAATACAGATTGGAGTATTTACGCCTCAGCCCAAGTACAAATTTTAATTTAATTTAATCTTTTATATTTTCCCTGTAAATGTTTGCTTAGAAGACTGTACAAATAAATATGAATGGCTTCCTAGAATTTAATCAATTAATTGTCTTTAAGTGCTATTGATTTTTCGATTGCGTCAAAAGTGATTTACAAAAAGACACTTAAAGCAATTGTATAATGCCTTGTAGAAAATGTAGACTTTATTCCAATAAATATGCATTTGTTGTTAGTAATTATTATTTCTTTTTTAAAATATCATTATTCGCTTTATATTGACTATTTCTTATTTTATTAGCTATTTATTATTTCTTATTTTTTACAAATTGTACGAACAAGCAATTGTGTGAATCAATTTAAAACTGTATTTATTAAAAATAAATTTTAACTTTTACTAGCGAGATTAAAATTTCTTAATTAACTATTAGTGCCCTCAATTTTAAAAACAAACTTTTAGTGGACCAAAAATGGGATTTAAGCTTCTTCCGTAAACCTGGAGATTAGTTCATTAATGACTAAAATTGATACGGAGAAGGGGGAGGGTTTAGGAGGGGTAAGAATATATAAATCTTAATTTTTTTATTATTGTCGGAAATAAGAAAAAATATATACAGAATTATATGTGCGAAATATGATTTTTTAAAGATTTTCATTCTATAACATTTTTACGCAATACACATATAACGGATAACATTTATGATTGCAAATTAGAGTGTAGGGTGCCCTTTTTTAAAAATATAAATGTCAAATTAAGGATTTTTATTGAAAACCCTTGAATAAAATTCATTTTTGGTTCAAGTCGAATGAGGGTGATGGAAGGACTAGAAAAATGCCAATATTTATAACAGAAATATATTCGTTATTACTTAAGAAAAGGTTTATACACATAATAGTTGTAAAATGTAGTTTTCTATATAGTTTATATTCTGTAAGGTCATTTTTACGAAAAGAGTGCTTTTTTTAATAGCAATTTTCCCCTCAGTTCCTTGAGCAAAGCTTAGAGCTCTCAGCCCTTAATATATAAATTCCCTCATATACTCTTATTTATTTGTATCTGTAAGTAAACATGGGAAATCTGCTCAGATTACACAGCTCCAACGTGCCGGACTTTTCTTATACATTCTTCTCTTGTCCAACTTTCCCGAATGCTATGGCGCTTGTAAGTGAAGCTTTCCAATACTGTTGCCAGGATTCAATGAACATCCAACATGAAAGTAATAATAGTAAAATTTTGAAGAGTCTACTCATGAAATTGAAATTTAAGCAATAGGATTGATTTCTAAATGTGTTCATTGGTTTTAACAGATGCGGAATTGTAAAATTGCGGGCATTTTATGGAGATGAGAGTGTGAAAGTTTTTTTAATTTAGTGGATTAAATTTCTCTGTTTGTGGTATACCTGGCGTTTCGAGAGAAAGCTGGGCATTTTGGCTATTCCTTCGTGCTTCTTAATTGGCTGAAATATTTGAATCTCGGCCAAGTTCCGCGTGCCCAGGTAACCTTTCTGCATTTTGGCGGGAGGACAGAGCTGTCAATCTGGCTTGGAGCCAGGTCGCCGGCCGCTCTACAAAACAATCCTCCGACTGCCACATCCTCCAAAGGGGGGGGGGGGGATTCGAGGCGTGTTTCGCGAGCGGAGGGTGGTAATTTTAGCATATCCTCGAGGCCCAGCTGGCAGAGTCGTCCGCGCTGTGGGAGCTCTGGAGTCGCATGTAGAGAACACCACCACATCTGTTCATGAACAGGCGTACAAAAATGAAATTCCGTCTTGCTGTAGGGTGGAAATATAGGCGAGTTACTCTCGACACTAGAGGGGGTGTGTTGTCAGCACTCCTGACCGCCTTCATAAATGACATGGCTGATTGTGGCGGGAGCAGACCAGGAATCCTCTGAGTTATCACTGACAGAAGGGAAAAATAAAAAGTCCTTCACGCATGGGGTGCTTCGTCCAATCAGGTTTCAAAAATTTCATTAAACTTGGATAAAAAAAAAAAAAAAAAAAAAAAAAAGTAGATTTAATTTACATGCCGGAGAGAACAATGAGTGTAAAAGGTATGGTCATTAAAGTTAGCTCTAGCCTGGCCGGGAGGGTAGAGTGAGATAAGCGCTCACCTCTAGTAGTTACATTCATTAATTTGTTCCCTAACAAGCTCAAACAACAACTAAGATACTTCGATTATAAATTAGTATCTTCCTCAAACCGGTTTTATATATAGTTTTGTAAAATACTTACATTTGTTCAATAGGCTTCCACTTATTAGAAAATATAAAAAATTATTTAATCATTGGCAAAAATTTTTTTAAACATATCAAGTCCACATCTAACTTAATTCAAAGAAATTGTTCGTTTTATAAAATTGTAATGTTACAAATCAGAAAAAAAAAAAAAAAATTTAATTTTGACAATTAATTTCATTTCTTACTTTAGAATAGTTTTTAACCTACTTTATTTATTCTTGTGATGACTTTGCCCCACGTACGTGACGTAGCTGACGCTGGTGGCGCTTCTGGTGGGCAGCGCTGCGAACTTTCCTCTCCCGTCCATGCGGAAGTTCTCCCCCGTGAAATCACCTATTGTTCACTGTTACTTTTCACTTTCGAACTGTCGGAAAGGATCACAGTTCCTTCCGATCCTATCCAGGTGCTTATCTTACCTGATCTACGGAATTAAATTACTAATAACAGTACCGATTACTGATAAAGTTTTAATTGTGCGATAAATCTGTTTTCAAGTGGAATTAATTTACTTTTTAATTTAATTTAATTTAATAATAATATTTAAAAAAAAAAGTTTGATCGTTTCCGCAGTTTGATCGAATTTGTCTCAACTCTGAAGATGTTGTTACTATTGAATGTAACTTGGCTTGTTGAAAGGAATACAAATGGTAAAT
This sequence comes from Oncopeltus fasciatus, assembly GCA_000696205.2. NCBI lineage: Eukaryota > Metazoa > Arthropoda > Insecta > Hemiptera > Lygaeidae > Oncopeltus > Oncopeltus fasciatus. The sequence goes on from KZ807096.1 coordinate 744,506, forward strand.
TGTTGATCCAATCCATTACAAGAAATCGCATACAAAATAGATTATAATATGATAAATCCCTTAAGTGGTTTCTCCATTAGACCAAATGTACTTCGTTTCTGTACCAACGAACCTGGATAAGTTCCAAATTTCTCCCGGAGTTTTAAGCCGAAAGATATACCTTCGCATTAAACCAAACTACTGTCGAACAGGCTTAAATATTACCTCAACTTTCTTATAACATTTAAATACGAGTATTTTTTATAAGCAGGTTTTCTATTTAGAAATCGAGATACTCAAGTTGATATTTTCTACAGACCTTCACAGCTTATTTTCAGGAGAAGGGAATAAAAGGGCATGTTTAAAATTACACGCACACGCGTGCTATATCGTTCGCAATTATTAATATAAAGAAGGCAAAAAATATTTAAACTTATTTTTCCAGATCGTTGATGAGTTCGTTCATGGCTGAAATTGGGCCAAGGGGAGAGGGGGATGTTAGGAGAAAAATTGAAAATTAAAATATATTTCTTATTATTATCATTGCGAGGAGATGTGTTGAATGCAATTTGTTTGATAATAAATTTAATAATGTTATATAAATTATAAACCTGAAATGAAAAAACGGAATTGGATTGTGGCCTGTAAGGCTGACTGTTACAAATAAACGGCGGTAAGATAAGTCAGAAAAAGAATTTGAAAATTTGCTCACCACAATTTTGGGCGTTCCTCAGATCGTCGGGCGTTTCTTTGGTTTCAGAAAGCTCTTCCCACTGTAAATTCCACCAAAGGTAACAGATCTCTTCTGGTTCGAGATTTCTGCTTCATCACTATGTGGATACCTGCAAATCCTCTAATTTCTTCAACCGTCATTAATCATTAGTTTATTGAAGCGAAATTCGATAACTGAGGTCAGGATAATTTAGATGATTTAAACCACCATAGAAAACAATAAAGCTTGAAGTAAGAAAGTAACAAGTTACTTTAGTGTGAGGGGACAATGGTATAGGTCGTTACAGCATGGAAGTAGTAGCTAGAAGTGGGGGAGGGTCACTTATCGTATAGTGAATTAAATGAAGAAGGGTGCAAAATGGTGCACAATAAGTTATGGAAGTGCATTGCCGTGCATTCTAGCGGAATCACTAAAAAAAGTCACTTCTACACTATTATAAGCGCAAAGTCACTTTCTATACTTTCTGCACTTATAAATATATTTAAAAAAAAAAAAATAATAAAATTTACAATAAAAGAAATATATGGTCATCACTGTGAAGGGAGAAGGGGCCCATCGACCCCACTTCTAATAAGTTTAGGCATTAAGGCCCATGAGGCCATCTCCGTTTAAGTCGACGGGGAGGATTGTAAGGATTGGAGTCCGAGGACAGGGATTGGGTATGTGGATTAGGATGAAATTGGAGTTTAACTTACTAACTAAAATAGCGCGTTTGAATTGATATTTGAATAATTGTTTTAACGTAGAATGTACGTTTTATTTTGAAAGCAGTTGACTAAGTTCACTTTCGGCTATTTCCGCCACACATCCCTCAACTGAGTTCATTAATTTGCTGCCCGAGATGTGTCGCACTCCGACGGCGCCATCTGATAACGGTTAATAGATATCAATCGATTATCCTTCTATCATCAATATCTATTGATGTATCGAAAATCACGGAGGAGTGAAATCTAGTCGCCCGGATCAAGGCAAGGAAGTAGGAATGGCGTTGGACCGCTAAAACAGGAAGTACCCTTTAACATTGGCGATAGTTCAAGGAATAATGTCTCTTGCATTTAAAATTTTAATTCTATCCAAATACATATATACATGAATAAATATAAATTCACATTTCCTTGTGAAAGTGATCTAATTTATGTGATCCATCTAAGAGATATTCCTTTTGTTAGTTGACATGAACCTCTATGCACCGCTAGGCAGCGGACAGGCGTCTAAATTGCGAGGTGTTGTTTGGAGCGAGATGGAATGAGATGTAGAAGAAAGTTAAAAGAAAAACAGAGGTTGTGAGAGAGATTGGGTAGTAGAAAATTTAGAGAAAGAGTAATCTAAAGATGCAAGGGAGGAATTGAAAAAAAAGTTTAATTTGAATAAAAAAAAAAAAAAAAACCTGAATAGTCTAATATAGGTAGAAAAAGTTAGATATGAATGTGGGAATAAAATATATTGGAGAAAGAAGGCGAAGAAGAAGAGGGCAATAATGGAAGAGGACGATAGGGTAGGGCGAGAACGATGTTGAGTGAATATGGGATATGGTGAGAAATGGAGACTGAAGTAAATGACGGAAGCAGCCCGGGGACTAGTTGGAGATGGGGTTGCTGGGCGAATTCGCTAAACGTCACTCACCATTAACGAACCTCGGTGGATCGTGCAGGAGACCCTGAGGCGAACAGTCAGCTGACACATAAATCGCGTTAGGCCCAACAGCCCCTATTCCGGCAGCGGGAATTAGTGGGGGTTGATGGGGGATGCTGACCTCATCAATCTCTAAAAAGGGGGTGCTCGTTACAATTTTGTTTTTTGCAGACAATTATCATCTCCGACCCCTCCCCCTATTAGAGAACGCTTTATAAAAAATCTTATTTCACAAAATTCTAACTTAGCACTAGTCAAGTTTGATTTGACCTACTTCTGGAACTGAAAGGAGAGTTACTGCCTTAAACGATAAAATTTGTTTGACATAATATTTCTGGCAGGCCATTTGATTTTATTAAGTGTTTATCACGGCACATGTTTTTATGCCCGATTTATTAGGGGTTAAATAGAAATGTGTAAATAGCTTGAAATTTTTGTCTCCATTTTTTGGATTTGTATTATCTGCAAACCCCTCCCCTAAATTTTTAATCATTTAATTTTTCTGAATAAAAGAGAAATGTTTAAATATTTTCTAATATATTACTACATACATTTTAATAAATATGTAAATAAATTGCTAGCAACCTAGCAACTTTCATTCGCCTCCGAGTACATACTCCGTGAATAAATTAGTAGGTATAAAACTATTCTAAAGCAAGAAAATAAATTTCAATTGTCAAAATAAATTTTTTTTTCTGATTAGTAACATTACAATTTTATAAAATGAACAATTTCTTTGAATTAAGTTAGATGTGGAGTTAATATGTTGAAAAAAATGTTTTCAAATGAAGTAATAATTTTTTATATTTTCCTATAAATGGAAGCCAATTGAACAAATGTAAGTATTTTACAAAACTATAATTTAAATNATATATATATATATTGAAACTATACTGTTGGTCAATTCAGATTACAGCCGAAAGCTTTTGAGCGGTAATGGATCATGAGAGTTTTTTTGACCGTAGATATTATTATTAGATGATTTTAGTTGGGGTTCGGTCAAGGAAGATCCAAAAAAAAAAAAATACAAATGAAAAAAAAAGTGTATATTTTTAAAAAGATTATCTACCAACGTTTCGGCTTACATCGTAAGCCATCTTCAGGGCTGTCTATCATGAAGACGAGAGAGGAAGTCCTGTCCCTTCATCTTAATCTCAAGTTATTGGCTCTCCCTAAAATAGGGGAAGAAGGGTCGAAAGGGGTGAGTCCAAAATCACAATATCCTGGACATTATTAGCGTTACAATATATATAAATTCAATTTATTATTTATTGTCTATCAAACGTTTTACAATTGCGTATATTATGTAAAATATTTAATAATGTATGGATGTGTGGATTGCGCCCCTTATTTTTATAATATAGGAAGAACATTTGTAATGTAGGTTTTATATAGGAAACGGCTGAATAAATTCATTTCTGGGTGAAGTAGAATAATGAGGAAAGGAGGGTTAGAGGTTATATCATTGTTATAATTTGCATTACGAAGAAAAAGTTTATTGGTCGTTATAGGTGTAAATAATAACCAATAAATTATTATAGGTTCTATAATGTCTCTTAGAAAAGACACATAATAAAAATAAATAAATAAGAATGTAACTTGGAGGTCTGGATGGGCTTTCTTAATTAACAAACAGCTAATAAAAAAAAAACTATAAAACGAATTTATTTATGGCAGAAATTGTATGATGGGGAGAGGCGATTTTATAAGAATACCAAAATTTATTATAATTTCCTAAAAACTTACCCGTACCTATTACGAAAAAATATAAAGTTTAAAAACAGACTATAGAAAAAAGAAAAGAAAGTTTTTTATAATATTTATGTTCAATATAATTTTTACGAAAAATGCATATTTAAGAAAATATTGAAGAATGTATCTAGGAAGGTTGAGCATTTCCCCCACTTTTCTTTTCCAAACATTTTACAGAAAGCGATCTTGACGTTTACACGTAACGTTCTCTCCAGCTAGCCATATCAAATCCATAATTTATCTCTATATATCTCAATGGCAATAAATACCATTGTCATCAAATTACACAATGTTCAGTGAAAAACTGTAATAAATAATAATTTATTTTAAAAAAAAATGTATCTCTAAATATGGGACATCTTACTATTCTTCCTCCGTAGCCTCTGCAGGTCAGACATTTTTGAATTATATACTTGAAAAATTTTAAATCAAATGAAAGTTAAATTAATATTAAAATTTGCATACAATATATTAGTCTTCAGTACAGTATACATGAATATAGTATTATTTTGCTCATCGTTGAGAAGTGTTGAGTTTTAATCACCAAGTCGAATACCACTAGCGCTGTCTAGCAACATATTTTGAAAATTTTATTCCTCTCAAGCAAGCTTTCTACCACTTTTAATTTATCTTTGAAGTGTTTTTTGTTTTAAAGTGGTTATTTACCTTACACATATTCTAAGATATATATATATATTAAAAAAGTTATATATATTATACAGAAAATGAAACACTCTTGGCTGTGATATGTAGCAATTAAGAACAGTTGGATAGAGAGTGCAGTGCTCACACAAAAGAAAATATCACAAGGAGTAAAATTTTTGGTGATCTCTCGCCCTCGTCAGTGAGAAGTGAAGAGATACTGTTCTTGATTGCTATATATATCTTTGAATATGGAAATATAAAAATAAGTATGTCTTAGAATATGTATAAGTAGCAGATATGCTGCTAAGCCTGGACTGGTTCTACCCTAGATAAGTCTTATCGAGAAATAAAACAAACACTATAATTTTAGAGCGAAAAAACCAAATTTATAGTAGAATTTTTATTCAATTTTTCCGGGTGTTAGTACAAATATAAGAGAGTGATGGAAGAAGGGGCTATCTACAATGCACCTCCCTATTCCAAACACCGTTTACGATTGGACAGGCTTTCCTCGTCAGTCTGCCTCCTACGGACTGATCCTCCACTTCCTCCCCTACTTCCTGGCTCCTCCCAGTGCAGACAGGCCTCATCTCGTAGTATCTGCAGCGAATCGATCCATACACACTCTCTGCTCTCTCTCTGTGTGTCTGTAATGTCCACGGCCTCCCTCATTGTGTCTCCTGTCTGCCAGCAGAGTCTACCACTCACAATACCCGCATATCCTGCCTACCTCAAAGAGATATTTAATCTTATGGGATAAATCGAATTATACATTTAATGATAAAAAAAAACAAACATTTTTTAAAAATATTTTCAAATTTTAATTATTCCATTTCAGGTTGATACCTATTTTCACAATGTTTTTTTAAATAAATATATGATCTTCAAGAACACCAAAAATTTATATTTATTTAGATATTATTTTTCAAAAATTTGGTTAAGAATTTAAAGAAATAATGGGCTCTTTAAATTTTATCAGAATATATATTCCTTGCTTTCGATGTTTTGCTTTGCAATGTAGAACAACATCATGCAATAAAAAAAAAAACATGTTCTCTATTTATGGTGGAAAGACGAGATGATTAGGAACTTTAAGACATTGCAAACTAATTGTATCTGCTAATAAACAAATTTTTGAATTAATTATATATGTATCGAGATGATTGTTGCGGGTTAGCAATAAAATATACTATAATGGTTATGAACTCTTGCATACTAGCCGGCAAGTTTTTTATTCTATTCCCTTGAATTTATTGTATAAAATTAAAATGGGATTAAGTACCATAACTAATATCAGTATTTTAAAAAGAAATAAAAGGCAAAAAAAACAACAAAAAAACGAGAGTCTAATAAATAGCCGACAATGTTAGCTCGTTTGAGTATAAGACTATATATTCATCTTACTTGGGGGCTTAGACTCGGAGTAAAGTGCGGGGAATATACTGAATTATCTGGCTAGCTTCGGTGGTGTAAATGGTAGCATGCCAGACAGGCAAGCAGGAGTTCCGGGTTCGAGTCCCGGCTGAGGTAGTAAGATTTGTTTATTCTATTCCCTTTCATTTATTGTATATAATGGTTGTAATACGATAATTAAATGAGCCCCAATGGTACAGAGGGGTCGATCTACTACTGTGTGAGATTTTTCACTCGATAAAATGAAGGTTTTATTTTATGTACTTCTCTTATTACAAAAGGAAAAGCGTAATTTTGTACGTTTTGCCAAATTCTCAGGGGGTTTATAAAAGTTTTTTACTGTAACTTTAAATACGAATGAAATTTTATTCTCAATTTTACTTTAAAGCCTACGATCGCACAACATAGTTTTTTAGTAATTAAGGAAAGTGGTTATTGGAATCCTATTTGTATTTGAACTTTCATATTACGTATTCTCCTGCATTTATAACATATATGTATTTTATAAATAAACATATCTGTGTACTAAATATTACCCCCGCTGCATCGCTGCAACTCTTCTTAGACGCAATTGGAATTTCAAGTAATCTTTTATTTTTGAACTTTAGTGACAATTTAATTAAGAATAACTTATTAGGACTTCTAGGCCTTTAGATTGAAATTTAGAATTCAGGCGAATATCCCCCCCCCCTTTAAATTTGCTGTGGAAATAACAATATGTTTTTGTCCAATATGGAAATCTGTATTGAGTTCCTTTGCCCAATGCTTAAGGCAAACCCACTGCTTCGAAAAAACTTCTTTAATCTCAGTTGACATTTTGAGTAATTTCCACTCCTATTGGTCAATAACGAACTTGGACTTTGTTTTTACATTAAAAGCGAAAAATGAGGTCTTTAGAGTGTCGAAAACACACATTCCGATCGGAGATAATATAAAAAAAAAAATTATAATAGGAAGCATAATAACTAAATTCTATCGGAATTCGCTAATGTTTCAGTTGTAGAGTCCTGTAAAGCAAAGTCATAAATTAGTTAAATCCTCCTCCTTCCTAGAATTTTTAGAATAAGTTAGAAATTTTAAATAAAACTTAAATTACTTTATTTTATTATTTCAGGATTAATTACAAACCTGTCGAGGAGCAAGCGAATCAATGTTATGTCGTTCCAACGTAGCACAAATTTGTTCCAACCCTGTTCTAAGAACATCCCTTAGTTCTCGGGATTTTAACTCATGGCTGGTGCAAAATATATTTATTTTTGAACTCAAAATTCTAAGTAAGAACTCAAAATGCATGATTTGACAACATGATATCCCTCCCAAAGCTTTTGCTTGCCGAGATTGTCTCTGCATGAGCACAGTATTTTTTGAAATGGCATACTCGGAGTATGAATGAAAATGTGACGTCAGAAATAACTCTTGCGTGATAACTAGTTCACTAACTTGTCCAGAACGTAATTTTTGGTACTGCTGTATGTATGAGGCGATAATTTCCATTGCTTTTACCCTAAGCTTACAACTACGGAATCTTATGTCGCCCGAAGCAATCTTCCATGACTATATTAAGAATCTTCTTGAAAGTAAGTTTATATTTATGGAAATTCAAACATTTATGATCTGTATGCAATTGAAGTTTTAGCTGCATATATCGGAGAAGACAAATGATAAAAATGTCGGCTCCTCCGAGCGTAAGACGATATATTCGTCTGCTTCGGAGGTTAGACTCTCGACACAGAGGAATTTAATAACTTATCAGACTTGTCCCGGTAGCATAAGTGGAAAATGCACCGGCCCGGATAGCAGGAGATTCAGGTTCGAGTCCTGGCTGGGACAGTTAGATTTTTATTCTGTTCCCTTGCACTAAAAATTGTTAAAATTTACGTGGGATTAAATACCACAAAAAATAATATCTACAAATGATAAGCTCGTTGCGAAATTATTTCGAAGTGAGTGCTGATAACGATATCGTAAGTGGTTCTCTCCGTACTATCGATCGTGATGCCTTCCCGGAAGGTCGCGTATAATGCTCCATCTTTTTCTTTTCTCAAAACCAAATTATTCATATGGTGACTTTCGTGGTTAAACCCCCTGTAGAATTTGACATTTTGTGGACAACATATAACATCATCCTACTGCCTAGATAAGAAAAAAGTAATTAGGTTGAATCTACCTCTTAATTCGAAAATAACGTTAACTTACACGAATTTAAGGAATTAATTAAAATATATAATTAAAACTTGAAATGATCTGTATAATGAGAAAAATGAAAGAACTTTAGGTAAGAGTTAGGTCAATTCAGCTCCTCCGATTTTTAAGATTTTCAATATTTCGTTAAATATAGACATTAAATATGGAGTAAATATGACTTCATTTGAATGGAATGTCTTACAGGATCGAGAAGGCAATGGGACTTTTGTAAGACTGTCTCTAGGCCGACCTGGAGGAAACGGCTAGGGAGAAGTACTCAAACATCAAGATATGCAAAGGGAGCCAGAAAAAAAAAATCTTACTACCTCACCTGGGAATCAAACCCAGGTCTCCTACTTTCCGGGCAGGTATGCTGACCTCTACACCACCGAGGCAGATTAGATAATCTCTTCTACTACCCGCACTTTACTCCGACTCAAAACCCCCGAGTAAGACGAATATATCGTCTTCATAACATTGTCAGCTATTTATTAGACTCTCGTTCTGCATAATATTTCTTTTTAAATTATAAATTAAGTGTGGTATGTAATCCCATGGTAAATTAACTACTAAACTAAATCATCTATTATTATTTAATATCTTCTATTTTTTTTACGCCTTTTGTAAAACATATTATAAGTTATGAAACTATATTTTATACCCAAATGGAGAGTTTTTTGACCGTAGATGTTATCATTAAATGATTTTTGTTGGGGTTCGGTCAAGGTAAATCCAAAAAAATACAAATTAAAAAAAAAAGACAATGTAAGCGGGGACGTCGGCAGATAATTTAAAAAAAATACACTTTAAAAAAATAAAAAAGTAGTATTTTTTTTCGATCACCTTGACCGAACCCNAATTTTTTTAAATATATTTATAAGTGCAGAAAGTATAGAAAGTGACTTTGCGCTTATAATAGTGTAGAAGTGACTTTTTTTAGTGATTCCGCTAGAATGCACGGCAATGCACTTCCATAACTTATTGTGCACCATTTTGCACCCTTCTTCATTTAATTCACTATACGATAAGTGACCCTCCTCCTTTATGTGCAGAAATCTCGTTAAAAGTCACCAAACTGAATAATATATATATATATATATGTTTTCATCTGCAGAAATATTTTCCAAATATTTTCCGTCGTTCTACCGACGCGAATAGCTTGATTGAGTGGCAGCTGGAGATAAGTGATCGCTTAAGCAGGTCTACAAAGACTGGTCATCAATAACCTGCCGTGGGGTAAGTTATAAAACTCGGAAAACCTCCCCCCGACTCGTCTATGAGAACTTATTTATAATCCTCAGTCCCTCCCTTTTTATTAGTGCGTGAAAAGTTCGCCGAGGGTTTTTTTTTCACCCTTCGAAGTTTTCATGAAGATTAAAAATTTCATTATGAAAGGGGGGTTCAAGTACATCCCTTTGACATAAGAGAATCGGCTTGTCGAACAAAAAAACATCAATGTTGTATTATCTTGTCCAAGTAATGAAACAGTTCGTGAACTATTGTCTGTGAGTTTTTACATTTTCCACTCATTACTTTGAGATTATAATTTTTAAATTATTTTATTTTATGTCTTATTTAATTACTTTTTTGTGGAAGAGGCAATTGTTATATTTCCTCCGATCCAATAAATACATTTTCATTCATTCAATTTTCATATATTTAATTTAAGTAATTAATGATACATGTAAAAGATCAGATGTGTGTGCGCGCGCGCGATCATTTCTGACCAATAGCGGACCAGCAGGAGAATGGGAATTACCTATTATTTCGATGCAGTGGCCATTAAATTTCTCGTTAAAGCAATGACATTAAACCAATACTCGTTTTTTAATAAAAACATTCTTTAATATGTTAAATCATGTTAATATTCACGATGATGAGAAATTCCTCAGATTCCGCGTTAAGTTTTTTTAATATTTTCTTTTTGTTTTTCTAGTTTCACCATGTGTTTGTTTGAGTGGTCAATTATATATATATCTGNTCAGAGTGTAAGTTTATATATATATATATATATATGTATATGTATTGTACCACTATTTTTGTGAAGGCTCGAAAGCCAGACCATATTTATTATACCTTAATGAAATACAAAATAGTAACAAGTTTTATTGTAAAAAGAAGCTAAGGAGTTGCTCTTTTAAGGTAAAGTCGAGTAATGATGAGAGGTAACTGAGAGAACCCAGAGAAGGGCATAAACGGAAAACAAAATTTTCTTATCGCCCTTCGTCGGTGAGGAGTGGTGTTGCGGAAAGGACTCAAAAGAAGGGGAAGGCCATTGATTTCAATCTTATTGTTGGCAATTGATGCCAGGTCTTGTAGTGCTTTGAGAATGTGTATATAGGCGCAATCTCTCATCTTCAGTTGCAAATCTGAAGCCGTATCGGGAAGTTGTTCAATCACTTGAACTTGGAAAACGTCATCAAAACTCATTAAATGACTCTGAGCATGCCTTGCTATGGGAAGAGGGGACAGTGGTTCTGAACAGGATGCTCTGTGATCATTAATTCTGAGATTTAGGGGCGTAGTACATTTTCCTACGTAAAAAGCAGGACAAAAAATGCATTGAAGCCGGAATGCACAATTTTTGGATGTGTGATGTTAAGGACACAATGAGGAATAAGTGAGTGTTGACACTGGAGAACGTGTTACCAGTTTTTATAATTGGACAGGATACGCATCTGCTTTTGTTAAAAGGTAAAGTACCTTGTTTTGGTGAATTGTGTGTGCACTGCAATCTCTATCCCACCTGTTCTTGATTAATATTTATCTCATCCGCGAGGGTTTATATATATATATATTCGTCTGCTTCGGAGGTTAGACTCTCGACACAGAGGAATTTAATAACTTATCAGACTTGTCCCGGTAGCATAAGTGGAAAATGCACCGGCCCGGATAGCAGGATATCCAGGTTCGAGTCCTGGCTGGGACAGTTAGATTTTTTATTCTGTTCCCTTGCANATGTTTTATGTTGAAACATCATTATTTAAATGAAGTTAATGAATGGAAAGGGGTGTTTCAGAATAACTCACATAAGCAGATATCCCTCTCAGCTTTAAATTTTCACATTTTAATTTTAATTTATTATTTTAGAAACTAACTTCAGAATGATTGTAGACTGAAAACATTATTAGGGACAAGGCCTTATGTATTCGGCACCGAGAATGTTATACAGTGTTAAAAAATTAATGAGAGGGTATAGAATAAAAAAATCAATCTGTCCCAGCCAGGAATCGAACCTGGATCTTCTGCTATCCGGGCAGTCATGCTTAGCCATTACACCACCAGGACGAGCTAGATATCTCATTAAATTCCCTTTACACTAGCGGGAGCCTAGTTTTTTTATTCTATTCCCTCTCATTAATATTTTAAAATTTACGTGGTATAATAAACCACAACCAAATAAAATAGTTATACAGTGTTTTGTGATGTCATTATAAATTGGCACATCATTTTTACTGTTTTTTAAAATTTTTTATTCATTTACCATTTCTGTCTGACGGATGGGGGAGTCTCGTTATAGATCTCTGCAAAGCGAAATTCCCTCATACTGTAAATAAGGCGCGGGCTTTGAAGGCGTCATCGTGACGTATCTATCCGAGGGTAGTTAGTCCACAGTATTCACGCTTGGCCAATGGGAACACTGCAGACAGAAGGAATGGCGCAGAAGACGTCTTCAGGGCAGTTCGCACCTCTGGCGTCGTTAGATGTCGGCGGTAAGTCACCGGCAGATAGCGCCGTCCTACTCTTGGCCCGACTCCATGTAGCTCTGTCCGGCTGACTCAGGACCACTAATGGTGCTTTTCTCTGCAGTGTGTCCGAGGACCCCCCTGTGGGACGTGAACAATTTCTTCTTTATGCTTCGTGAATCGGCCCATGAAATATATATAGGTTCACCATGAGAATGTGCGTACAAACCTTATTATACATAACAAATACACACAAAAAAAGATTAGTTTTTAAATAATAAATTAATTGTGCTATGTAATCCCACGTTCACTTCATTAAAAACATGTAGAAAGTAATTAATAATACAGTTAAAAAAAAAAATCCATACAAGAAATACAAATGGAGCCAGAAAAAACTTTCAGCCGGAAATCGAACCCGGATAAGATTTTTTTTCTAGCTCCCTGTGCGTTTCTTGTAGTCAAAAAATATTAGATTCTTTGACTTAAAACAGACCTGGACTATACGTCACGCAAGAGATGCGCGCAATCTAAGATTTCCCACGTTTAAGATGGACATAAATGCAAGTAAATACATAAATTGAAAGAATACATTCCGCACATCCAATTTCTGTGAAAGTGTAAAAGGGTGGTAATAGGTAGTCTTCATAAAAAATTTTGATTTTTATACCTTAAAGATAAGGGATTTTCCTTATGTTAGAAATTGTATTCTTAAATCATTTTCTTTATACGCGGATTTTGAAAATTTTTTAATATATTATAGATATTTATTTTCAATTATTAAATCTTTATTTATTACATTCTGTTATTAATATATTGTGTTCTGATGGCATAGAAAAATTACAATAGAAAAAAATATTAAAAGTATCAATAAAATAAATAGTGATCACTGTGCAGGGAGAAGGGGCCCATCGACCCCACTCCCAATAAGTTTAGGCATTAAGGCCCAGGAGGTCGCGAGGCCATCTCAGTTTTAGTCGCCGGGGAGGATTGTGAGGATTGGAGTCCGACGACAGGGATTGGGCAAATGGATTTGGATGAAATTGGAGTTTACTATAGAAGAGTTTGAAGCGGGAGGAGATAAGGTCTTTGACAAGAGGAACATTAAAGTTGTGAGTAAGGGTAGAGTTGGACACATAATATAGAGCGTTAGCAATTATTCTGAGAATTTTGGACTGAAAGGATTGTATACGTTGGATATTGGAAGGCTTAGCGGCTCCCCACAGTTCTGCAACTTAGGTCCAGATTGGTCGTATTATGGCCTTGTAGATGGTCAGTTTGTTTTATATTTATTAGGCAGTATAAAATTTATAAATATTAGAAAATTGTTTTTATTCTATGTATTTTTCCATAACTCAGATAACAACAAGGTGTAGTCAACTACTCAGTCTTTATCTAAATTCCTGTCCTTATTTCAGCTATTGACATCGTATACATAAAGAAGATAAGATAGACAGATTTGTGCTACAAATTGCAAACACTAGAACTGGTACAAAGACACACACACATATTTCTTGTTTTAAACGGGCTTTATTTATAATATACAAGAATATTTTGATTTATAAATATTAATTTAGTTGTGGTTTATTATCCCACGTAAATTTTAAACAGTTATTGCGAAGGAATAGAATAAAAAAATTATCTGTCCCAGACAGGACTCGAACCTGGATCTAGCAGGAGATTAATTAGCATTAATTGTTTAAGAGTAGTTTGATTTTCTCCTAGGACATCTGTAAAAATTAGTCATGGTTGATGATTTGTTGGCCGTCTCGAATATCGTGTGAGAATGGTCGGGGTTTCGGCCAGGAAGAAAAAAATATACACCAAAATTTGGAGTAATATTTTTATTTATGCCAACGTTTCGGCTTAGCTAGTAAGCCATCATCAGGGCAATGGCGTTGAGTGGAGAAATCTCCCCAGGGTGGTTGTTCACATTGTAAACTG
>KZ807097.1:3119-16840 GCA_000696205.2 Oncopeltus fasciatus
CAATGGCAGAACTACTTAATCTCTATTTACAATATACAGGTTGTTTTTGTTGTTTTTTCTCTTCATATTATTTCTTTTTTATGAAGTGTTGGCAATGAGAAGGTCATGGGGCCATTTCCTCTTCAGGTGACGTGGTGGATTATCAGGATCCACCACGTCGCCTGAATAGGAAATGGCCCCGAGACCTTCTCATTACCAAGACTTCATAAAAATAATATTAAGAAAAAAAAACAACCTGTGTATTGTAAATAGAGATTTAGGAGTTCTGCCATTGAGCAGCTTCTCAATCAAGTGAAGTACACGCTAAGTTCTTTCTTTTATATATATATTTAAAGATATTTTCACTCATTATTTTTAAGTTAAGAGCTGTTTCCACTTAGCCTACATTATATATTTATAAAATTTTGTAATTATTGTAATTGTAGACTTTCAATTTTTGCAACTTTATGCGCTTAATTAGGCTCTTTAAAAATGTATTATTAAATTTACAGGTAATGAGGAAAATCAAGTAGAGATCATTTCCTCAAAAGATGATTATATTCTGGCTACTTCCAAGGATGATAAAAAGAATCTAGATCCAAATCAAGCTTCTACCTGTCTCGATCTAGGTAAATTTCTTTTTTTAGATGTTAATTTTATTTCTACAGTGTTTTATGGGTAGTTTAGAGGACCTACTAGCCCTCACTAAAATTGGCCCAGTACTATTTCAGTTTATTTAGAAGAAGTGTAGTTTTTTAGATTGCTCTCTTGGTATGTGTAAAAATTATGTTTGCACTTCTCCAATTCTATCTATTAAAAGTAATATTTAAAATATTTGTCTGAGTATAGGTTTCATTTTATTTTTAGCATAGGTTTATTTTTTTATGTACTAGATGGAAGACTGAGTTAATTATAATAGTTAAACCTATGGGATTTGTCTGATGCAACAATCACAAAAACAGCTGTTTTTTTTTTTGCTGTAGAGAGCTCAATATTTATTTCATTTAAATTAAACTTAATTTTAAATTATATCTCAGGATTCACTGAATTTTCTGTGAAACAATTTTTTTTTCCTAATCAAATTGGTACTATAATGCAACATCTGATAAATTTTTTCACCAGTCCTACTTAAGGGAAGAATAAATTTGGTCTGAATGTAATTACAATAACTAAATGGGTTGAGAAGAAGAGGGGGGGGGGGAATTTAGAGAGTTCATATTGAAAAATCACCAATATCTTTATTACTGGTTGTTTAAAAAATACTTTGAACATCAGTGTATAATATAACTTATATTTTACAGCATTTTTGTGCATTTTAAGAAAAGTTTTTAGAAGAGTTGAGAGTGCCCCCTTATTTTGATCTTGAGAAAATAAATAACATTTGAACTATGGTGTTGATGGCTGAAAGCAAGATTTTGCCTGTGATATAATTCTGTTCTTAGTGCCTGAAGGTGGTGTATTGACACCGAAACCGGTCGCTAAAAAATTATTTGAAACAGGAAAGACTACCTCTCTATTACCCCTAAAGTGATCAATATTCCTGTAATCTCCAGAAAAAAAGGAGTTTATAGAACAAAAACTTGAAATATTTTTTGTGTAACTCAAAAATTACTAATAATTTACAGTAGTTTTCTTTGAGTTTCGACTGTTGTCACTAATTATGACATGAGGATGCTACTAAACTTTGCTGTAGATAAGAGTGACTGTAGTAGGCTGTTGTCCCTCTCCGATACTCTGTCTTGTGAGGGTGGGGTAAGGAATGATCAGACTCACCTGAGTATAGTTTGCCAGCTTGTTACTGGCCATTGAAAAAACTTCCCAACTTTACTCTCAGAATAATTGGTGATTATGGTGACATACCTCTGCATAAGTTCACATACTTGACAAGACCACATAGTTCTCTGCTCTTGTCAACATAAAGGTCACAAAGTAAAATATGTAAAGTTTTGTAAATGGTAGTTTCCTACAACCTATAAAAATAAATTGATGAAAGGGAGCTACACTTTTGAGATGTTCATTGCCCAGGGGGAACCATTATTCTCCAATCATAGAGATTATATTTATAATTATTACATTAGATAAAATTGCTATATTATATTTTATATGTCTCAGTCAATATTTTAATTTATTAAACATTTAAGGGAACATTTTAAAACAGTCCTTATCATGCAAAATATTAGACAGATTAAAAATTGACATTTGTTTTTGGGGCTCAATGGTTTTTGTTTTTTTTGTTGTTTTTTTTCTTCAGCGTTCAAATTTTACTTGCATTACATTAAATGACAAAATTAATAAGTATCCTGTATTTTCTATTGATATTCTAATGAATATTTCTAATTTTTAGATATGGATTATGCCATTCCCCAAAATGTATGCCAGCCTCTTCTTCAAGAAGGAATGCCATCTAAGAGCAAGTTAGAAAAGTACATTGTTAAAGGTAAAATGGCATTATATTTTTAAAATTTTTATTTTATAAATAATTTGAAAATTTCCTATCATACAATCTGCTCCCATTATAACAGTGTTTTTTAATGTGAATTTTAATCTATTCATAGTATACGTTTTTTAAAAGAAATATACTTGGTATCAGTCAAGTAATGCTAGCTATTAGAGTTTGTTTGTGTGTGCGTGCATGGGTGGGTGCATGTGTATTTTAGAATGTATTAATTTATTATTTAAGTGTTGTAAATAGAATCTCAAAATATTACTACAATTAAAAATATTTAGTAAAAAGTCATAATTTTTCATGCAACTTAACAATTAAAGTCTGAATTATGGTTATTTAAGTAGTACAACATATTTTGGTTTGTATGCCATAGAAGAAAATTATGAATGCCTGAGAGTTAACTGAATTTTTTGGGAAATATAATGGAAAGTTGCTATTGGTGTGATGACAGATTTAAATTTTTTTTTTTTTTTTATGTTTTATATGAATCCTAAGTTAATGATAGTCCCTAAAATTTATATATGCACATCTGTGTGTGTCTGTCATACAGTTTACAGTTTTTCGTAATGAAATGTGATGTATCGCTTTTAATGTAAATTGAAAGATTTATCTTCATTATTGAGTGAAATCAGACCAATAGGAGTGGGGATTACATTCACAAGATTTAGAATTATGAAACAGATTTTCAGATCACAGTTTAGAGTTATGAAACAGATTTTTTTTTTAATGATAAAAGACATATTTTTAGAGTTACAGAGAGAAATTGAAAAAAAAAAAAAAAAAAACAATGCTTTGCGTTTTTTAAAATTTAAATAGGTGTTNAAAAAAAAAAAAAAAAAAAAAAAAAAAAAAAAAAAAAAAAAAAAAAAAAAAAAAAGTGGTGGTATACTTGAACTGTAATCTTTAACCTTCAGGCCTAGAAGCTGCAATTCCTTGTTTTTCTTAACAAAATATCACTTTTAAATATAAAATAATAAGTAAATAAGTAAATTTATTAGGTAGAGCAAAATTTGGTGAAAAGGGGTTTGGGATTACCTGAAGTGGTAATTACGAGTAGTTATTTTTTTATTGCAAATATAATATTTAGGTTAGAGAATAAAACTGAGCAAAAATTTGTTTAGTGAGTTAAGTGATTTATTTCAGGAGTTACAGAGTAAAATTGAACAATTAGGAGTCATTGAACAATACCTGAAATCATCTATATACTTTTGTTTGGGTAGTTCCTTTATCATTTCAAAGAAAATTAGGGGATACATAAAAAAATATATCACGCTATCATTTAAACTATATACTCACATGAAAGAAAAAAAAACTGAAAAGAATTTAAAAAATATATGTACATATTTCATGTTCTGCCTCGAATTCAGTGTTTGCTCACACACAGTTTTACTTCACTTTTGTGCCTTAACTAGAAGACTGGACTTGATAAGCTTTTAATAGGAGACAACTCAAAGCCGTAAATACGAGGCATGTCCAAAAAGTAAGTGTACTGAGACTGTCACGGCGGTAGGGAATTATTTTTCCACGTGTTGGTTACACTGCGTGATTTCTCCCCTCCACAACAAGACCACTTTGAGTTCAGTAGGTTGAGAACTGTAGACACAGCAACATGTTTAGTGAGAAATCTCAATCCAATCTCCCACCAAGTGTGAAATACGTGGCGTTATCCTTTATCTTGTTTGGAAGAGACATGCTCTCTCCCTGGAGAGGCATGCTGGCAAAGGGAGACTGCCTGCTGTCTAATGCCACGAAAGACCTGCTCACCTTGTTTAAATGGGATTTCCTGGACCATTCCACGTATTCCCTGATCTAGCATCATCAGATTACTACCTCTTTACCTGAAGCTGCACATGGGTGGAAAAAGGTTTTCAACCAAGGAGGTGGAGAAGTGGATGAAGGGATTGACTGGAAGATTGGAAGCAACTTCATCGGAAGCAGAGGAAAGGGGACACATTGCATAATACCTTATCTCCAAGGTGATATTCTACTTCTCCATAGAGAAGGTTGTACTTTCTGCCCTGTGATACTCTATTGACATGTGTAGAAATTGCTATTTTTGGCTATCCTCTCATCCCATTTATTCTGGAACAAGTTTAGCCTTTCCATCCTTACTGCGAATTGACCCAACAGCTTGATGCTCTCGACCAAAGTTCAAGAATGCTGGAAAAAAACTTTTGCGGAGTTATTAACAGATTTTTAAGCAAATTGAACCTCGCCTAAATATTCTTTCCAGTACTGGTGTTTCCCAGGCTTGAGATTTCTGACTGTAAGTTGCCGTATATTGCAATTAGCTCTTTCCCTGAAATTAGCTTATGGAGTTCTAGCAATTGTCTGAAATCAATATGGATGGAATTCTATAATGATTCAGAATGGTCAATCGCAACTCCTGTAAAATCACTGTGGAAGTGACTCTTAACAGGCATTAACTCTACCCATGGAAAATAAAAACCAAAAGGTAGGTGTGACCCTGTGGGCTACGGAGGAAAGTACCCATTATTTCTATTAACAACTTCCCATGGCCGCTGTACATAATGAGGATGTAAGACTAGTGGAGGTGTATTATGAGGTTTCACACACTGACAAACATCACAACATTGAATATACCGGGCGATGTCTCTATAAATCCCTGGCCAAAAATAGGTGTGTCTTTGAACAATGGGTTTTTATTATACCTAAATGTCCTGAAGTCCATGTCATCATGGCATTCCAGTACAACCTGAAGCCGTTGATTCCATGGAACAACCAACTTCCACTCCTCATAGGAATTGAGGAGATCCATTTTCAGAAAATCTTTATGACCATTCTCTATTCTCCTGTTAGAATTTCGTTCGGGAGGAGACTTCACACTGAAAAACTTCCTACCTACAGAAAAACATCATACCAGTTTCCTGAGAAGCAGGTGATTGAAGCTTAGGCTCTTTGTTACCATTAGTAGAAATTGACTGAACCATAGACCTTGGGC
Source organism: Oncopeltus fasciatus (assembly GCA_000696205.2). Classification (NCBI taxonomy): domain Eukaryota; kingdom Metazoa; phylum Arthropoda; class Insecta; order Hemiptera; family Lygaeidae; genus Oncopeltus; species Oncopeltus fasciatus. The sequence goes on from KZ807097.1 coordinate 8,507, forward strand.
CTCAGCTACTGTCAAAAAGTTTTTAATAAAACTCTGATACTAACCAGCCATATGAAGCCACAATCGAAGCTCTTTAAGATTTTTAGGTGAGGGGCTAGATAGAAAACTTCTCTGGATCGTCACTCAAACTGTCAGAAATTGCTCTATATCCTAAATACCTCACCTCCTAAAAACCAAACTCACATTTTTTAACATTTATCTGCAGACCAGATTAACTCAGCTGCCGAATAACTTTCCATAAAATTCATACAGTTTCAAAATCAGGACATCATATTAAAAAAAAAAAAAATCCACTAAATACCAAAGATCTAAGAAAACTGTGTCTGCCATATGCTGGATTGTGGCAGGAGTGTTGGCAAGCCCAAACAGCATAGTTCCATACCTGAACAACCCTCTACCTGGAACAATGAGGTACAATGCATCTCGACTCTGTTCATCAGCTAAGAACACTTGTAGTAATACCTGACAAAGATCAATCATTAACAAGTATATTACGAATTTAAGGCTGTCTAAGAGAAAATTATTGGTTATCTGATATGGGTCTTTATATGGTTAATAGCTTTGAAATCTATGCAGAATCTATACAAATAGCCACCATGTTTTTAACAGAGTCGAGATGCATTGTCCCTCATTGTTCCAGATAGAGAGTTGTTCAGGTATGGAATGATACAAAGATAATAATAATGAGCAATTACCAACCCAAAACTTCCATAAATACTCGAAGGGCTGACATTGTCTAGCTATTTATCGACTCTCATTAAAGAGCTATTTAGCTCCTTCGAGCATAAGACGATGTATTTGTCTTTCTCGTAGGTTAGGCTCTCGCTAGTGTGTTGGGAATTTAATAAGTTATCTAGCTCGTCCAGGTGGTCCAATGGAAGCATACTGGCCTGGAAAGCAGGAGATCCAAGTTCAAGTCCTAGCTGGGACAGATAGATTTTGTATTCTATTTCCTCGCATCAATTGTTTAAAATTTACGAGGAATAATTTACCAAAACTAAATTGATTTTTATAAATGGAAATGTTAAATTTTTCCAACTTGTTCTGGCCAATAAAAAACAAGAAAACTCCTGGATCAAGACCTGGAATAATGGTGCTGGTGGATATATTTGTTTCAGCTAATGGTTCTCGAATATTCTCTGTATTAGTGGCAGAGGCTAAGCCTATACACCACTGTTTACCTATTCAAATTGCGCTTACAATTTTGACATCAGTCAGTAATTTGAAGAAGGATGGGGGATATCCCTCTGAAAAAAATTTTTGGGGTGAGAGAGTAATATACTTGAAGATAAATAGATCAACTTTTGTGAGTTTAGGGGTTACCTCCTTAAACTCACAAAAGGTGATCTATTTAGACATGAGACGTAGAATATTAATGCTGTGAGATCTTTCTTCACTGCTGACCTTGTATTATTTATATTTTAGTAGGACAAATTGTCAAAAATATATTTTCTTTTCTTTTATTTTATTTTCCTTTCTTCCCTACTTTTATATTTTTTACCATTCTTCCATTCTAAAAATCCTGCATAAATGTGTGCTTGTTTATATAAAATCTGTCATACACAACAAATATTTCAATATAATGATGCATCATTAATACAAGTTCTATATATACAATGTATATATAATTCTTTGTTTCAGTTTTGGGATTGGAAAATTTGGAAGAGCCTGAAGTAATAACATCTCTCTTGAATAAAATCAAGTTAGTTGTAATATATTTTATTCTGAGTTTTGCATATAATTTTCATAGATGAATGTTTAAATTTTAATTTTTAAAGATGCATTATGATAATTATAAATTCCATTTTATTTTTATTTTTGAATCTTTTTCTTTCCTAATTTAAATTTAGTATTTTTTGCCTAATGTTTATTTACGAGAGTTTTTTTTTCTATGAAATTCTTTTATTTTATTTTTCCAGAGCACATCAGAAAAGAGGGTCTGTTTATGTGATTCCTATAAAGAAACCAGATAATATTACTAAGCTGACTCGAAATAGTTTGAAAAAAATAATTGAAAACACGCCAACAGTTGAGAATTCTTTAAAGAACCGCCTTCTCAAAATATTGAAGTGCAAGAATCTGTCTTTTAAGCAGTATATTCAAGACAAATCTTTGAAAAGGAAGCATCTCCGATCTAAAAAGGTAGGCCAATGTATTCAGGACAAATATCCTTTGAAAAGGAAGCATCTCAGATCCAGAAAGGCAGGTCCATGTACATGTCCTGTACACTGTATCACTAGAGGGTATAAGAAACAGAAGATTCTTAATGTTTCCCCTGGTCTTCACATTAAAATAGATGGCAGTTGTCTTAGGGATAGTCAACTGGAGGATAATAATATTTCTGAAGTAACAGAACATGAGTTCACTGTCTCCTCAATAATAACAAATGTTTATGATAAAGATCAATTAGAAAGGCTCTGTCAGCTTGTTTTAGAAAGTATTTTTAAATTAAAAAATGTTAATGCTAATGGAACAAAGTCAAAAATTGAAATAATTCTGTGTCAAAATTCAGAGACCGTTTCAGATGTTAAAATGCCTTCTAATGAAACTGTCTTAATTCGACCTAGTGCTTCTGAACTCTTAAGTGATGCGGAAAATAGTGTCAAACAGTCATCTGCTGGAGATAGTCACAGCTTCAGAAGTAGTAGTAGGGTTCTTTACAATAATAATCAATTTGCCCAATTCCAAAATATGCAAGGTGAAAAGAGTAGTACAGTTTCTGATGTCACATTACATAATTCTCAGCCTGATGAATATTCAGATTGTTCTTCTTCCTTGACTAATTATTGTCAAAAACAAAAAGTAAAGCATTGGAAAGTTGACTTAAATTTTTATCATGATCACTGCTATCTTTCTCTTGATTCTCAAGTGCTATTTCAAAAACCACCATACTTAGTGAATCTTGTAAATATAGATAAATATAAAGCCTCCAGGAAGAAAACTAGGGTCATAAAACATACCCCTTCAGAAGGGAGCAAAAAAATTCAGAAGGAATTTTCAAAACTTCGTAAACAGATTATACGCTTAAAGCAGCTTGTGAAAAGTAAGAACAAAAACATTAAAAATATAAATATAAAACTGAAATACTTGAGAAACAAGTTTTGTGAAGAACAAGGTTTAAAGCGCATCAGGTATCCAAAGGCTAAATGTAAGGCAGACTCAGTCAAACTCCTTAATACTGAAAAGGAAAATTTAGATTTAAGTATAAAAGATAAGGAAATAAAAAAGAAAAAGAGCAAAGGAAAAAAGAAACTTAAATTAACTCCAGATTTTAAAGTTCCTCCTCTAGAATTCCACAGTTTTGAAACTTCTATTGAAGAAAATGCAGATAAATGTGAGTTTTTCTATGATACTTTTTTAGAAGAATGTATTGAAAAAGGTTAAATGCTCTAGTATTGAGAAATTCTTGCTAAACAATATTTCCATCATGGATTTAAGATCTTAGAAGTTTAGTAATGATATCTTCAAGATTATCATGTTTTGTTTCATTGAATAAGGACTAATTATAAAAAATCATTAAAATATAATGATGTACCTAATAATAATTAAGTAAATTAACTACAATTTTTTAAATATAAATAATTATTGAGTTTATTATTAAAAATATTTTTCTCCTTTTTGTAGAAAAGAACATTTCTTTAATATCCTTCCTTACCCTCCTGTAGATATGATTTTTCTCTTTTATCTTAGCTAAAAATCTCTTGTGGTAATGGAAAAGATCTATTAAAAATTTTTGTTGCAAAAATAGAAAAAAACCTAATATTAAAAAAAAAAAAAAAAGGTTGAATGCCCATACTCAAGGATATAAGCTATTGCATTAATTGTTCTTTGAATTCTCTGAATTTTCAGGCCATTTCAGTAGTTTATTCTCATTTGTATCCACCTTAATGAAAGATGGGGAAAAAACCTTCTTCATTTTGGGCTTATATTTGTTTTTAAACAATTTACTGGAAAAGTATGAAAAAAAAACCCATATCCCACAAATTCTAATTACAAAAATGTGTAAACAATTATTAATAAAAAATAAATAAAATAAGATAAAGAGAATGAAAAAAACTAGTTGAATATTATAAATGAATACTTATTTTTTCTTTGAGGGGAGAATTATGTAAGTTTTCTAGGGAAACTCATGTCATTAAAGTACATATGTTGTTGCCCTGGAGTAATTTTCTTTATTTTTCATATTTCTTACTAATTTTAAGTATGTGAAGAATGGCTCATTATAGATAGTAAAAAACCTAAACGACCCATTCCTACAATGTCCTACCCCTGTTGCTCTTATTGATTACAATGCTTGTAATGAAAGATGGGGCACAACCATTGCAGATGCTAGAGGAAAATCCCTAGAATGTTTTTTTGACATAAATAATATAACCATTCCATTGACTTCTCATTTACCCATATCGATTCTATACTTTTTCCAAAATAGACCCGTCCTTTTTGAGTCCGGTTATCTCTACCATAGCTGATTGACGGGTTTTAGGCGATATTATCCCATACTCTCATTTAACTATCTTACTATCTCTTCTGCACAAAATCCCTCCTATTACACCTAAACCATCTCGGGGGAAAATAAATTTCTCAACTGTGTGTTGTATTTCTCATCCTGCATTTAAATTCAACATTTAAATATTTAAAAACAGTACCAATTATATATAAAACAGTGATCATTAGTCCACCCAAAACTATACTAATAATAACTAAAATCTTAAAAGTAATGTCAACCCCCCCCCCCCGATTTATAATATTTTTCAAAACTATTTATTTGATTCTCCCCTGCTCTATTTGTACGCACTGATTAACCAGTGATTTATTGTAAGACTTCATCTTATATGTCTTCCATAGCTACATCTGCACGGACTCGCTTGTTTTCACTCATGAGCTCAGACCGACCTTTTTCCATCAACCCTCTAATTATTAGCATTCTGAAGAACATAAAGGCACTTTGTTTGAAATCTATTGGCTCAAAATTTATGTGAGTACTCAACCACAGGGTGTGTTCATGGAAGTGAAGTATCAGATATGGCTCCAACTGACAATTCAAAGTTATAATAATAATTAATAATATTTTTGATTATATTAAGCAAGAAACGCTTAAAAAATGTGACCACAAATGGTACACTCTGCGAGGTAATAAGTCACAAATCATTAAAGGTGGATTAAGCCTTGGAGTATTCTGTCAGAGAAGAGAAGAGGTACTGTGAAATAAGTTCATATTGGTCAGAGCAGAGTAACACATGGACATATAATGTCAAAAATAATGTGCATCTCAAGTATTGTACCAGTCTCAGTTCAACACATCCTTGCAGAATGTATGCTATATGAAGAACAAGGGCGTGCATTTTGCACTAAGTTAATTTACTAGAGCCCTTAGAAGACAATAGGACCTATATTGAAAATCTTATATGAATTAAAGTTACTGATTTAAACTAAGCAATACATAATATTTTATCATTAAATAATAACACTGCACAACAAAAAAATATTTTTTTAATGTTTCCTACACTAAATTAGTCTATTTTTACTAATTTTGGGGTGATAAAAACGAAAACAACATTGAAAAATTTTTATTAGCTCTGGTTTTTGAGATATACAGCACTTAATCTTAAAGAGTAGTTATACTATACGTGAAAAGTGAAAGTACAAAAAACAATATTGTTATGTTTCTTTTAGAATATTTTAAGTACAAAATTGATTAAAAAAAACATTATTCTTAGTGTTTTGACAAATAAAAGAGGTTTGTACCACCAAATTTCAATTAAGTCAATCCGATGTATTGTAAGATCGCTGTCGTTTAGCTTGTCTTTTATAAAACACTTCTGGAGCATCCCTACACACAGACCAGCAGTAGTCTGCAAGCATTGCTTCATTCCAACGGCCCTGATATCTCTGTTCTATTAAGGCAATGTCTTGATGGAATCTTTCTCCATGTTCGTCACTCACAGCTCCACAGTTTTGTGGGAAGAAATTAAGATGAGAGTGAAGAAAATGAATTTTTAAGGACATGTTGCATCCAAGTTGGTGGTAAGCTTGAAGAAGCTCTTTAACCAATGCTGTGAAGTTATCATCTCTTTTGTTACCTAAAAACCCATGTACAACTCCCTTAAAGGCTTCCCAGGCTCTTTTTTCATTTCCTGTTAAAATCATGTCAAAAGCAGGATCATTTACGATTTCACGTATTTGAGGCCCAATAAAGATGCCTTCCTTGACTTTAGCATCACTCAACCTGGGAAACTTTGCTCTCAAGTACTTAAAAGCTTGTCCTTCCTGGTCCATCGCCTTCACAAAGTTTTTCATTAGTCCCAACTTAATATGTAATGGGGGAAGGAGAACATCCTTAGGATCTACAAGAGGCTCGTAAACTACATTTTTCTCATTAGCGTTTAGGTCTCGTGTAGGCCAGTTCACTTTTTTATAGTGAGATTTTCTATCCCGACTGTCCCACAGACACAAAAAACAACAGTACTTGGTGAACCCTAATTGCATTCCTAGGAGTATAGCAATGACTTTCAGATCACCACAGATTTGCCACTTGTGTTGTTCATATTTGATTGATTGGAGAAGTGTTTTCATATTTATATACGTTTCCTTCATGTGAACTGCATGACCTATAGGAATAGAAGGTAGCTGATTTCCATTATGCAGAAGTACAGCTTTTAAGCTTAGTTTTGAAGAGTCTATAAACAGTCTCCATTCAGATGGAGTGTGACCCAAATTCAAGCAGTCCATCAAACCATTAACATCAGAACAAACTACGAGGTTTTCTTTTTTCTCAAAAAAAGGAAGCAAATCTTTTTGACGCTGTCTGTACTGAGATATTTTCACATCATGTTTTAGAAGATTCCACTGTTGTAGTCTTGACCCTAACAGCTCAGCCTTTTCCTTAGACAAGCCAAGATCTCTTATAAGGTCACTCAACTCTGCTTGACTAATTCTGTGCGGATCACTAGACCTATCGCTTACATCAAAATCAGGGTCATAGGATGTAGAAGGATGGGTTGCTTCTTGTAAACAGACTTCATCACTTTCCTCTAAAATTTCATAGTTTTGGGGTGGAGAAGGGACTGGCAAATTGTCTGAGTGTGGTACAGGCCGAAGAGCAGATGGGAGATTAGGGTATTTCACCGTTCCTCTTTTCTTCATAGATAAACCTTGCTTAATGGGAGGAGTTAAGCAGAAATAACAGTCGTCTGTATGATTGGTAGGCTCACGCCAAACCATAGGTACTGCAAAAGCCATTGCCCACTTGTTATTTTTCAGCCACTCTCGCACTCTTGAAAACAAGAGCTAATAAATAATTTTTATGGTCATTTTCGGTTTTAACACGTGGAAATACATTAAAATAAGGTAATTTCAACCCCAAAACAAAAACTTTGTTGTTCAGTGTAATCCGTCGCTAATGAGACCCATAATTTATTCACATCATTTAATTTATTCATACGTGAGATTAATCATTTCTGTGAAACTAGTGAGGGTGGTTTCCCCCAGTTAGAGCTGATTGGTTTGCACATATTTTGGAAATCTCAGATCCATGTTTTGGTTTAAGGCTTGTTGGACTGTTGATAGATCACTCTACAATCAAGCCTTTCATTCTTCACTAACTAAAACATGCACAATAACTTGCAGTTGGTTATTGGAGTAGTGTCACCCCTGCCGCGATGCTCAGGTTAGGTCCTCCATATCTGGCCCTTTTGATCTTCTTCCCTTTCCAATTAGGTTTACAAATTGCTATTCTTCAGCAGCATTAAAGCATTATGGGTGTCTTGCCATTATTCAAATAAAAAAAACAACATTCATTACTATCGTGCTTATGGAAACTGATATGCTGTTCTCATTTCAACGCTGAAAATTTATTAATATTTTCCATCGAATTAGTAATGTTATTTTTTGTAAATAATCCCTCTCCCTTCAAAAATAAGTCTATTTAAATAGTCAAGTAAAGGTGTCCTCTTTTATTTTATCCAATTATTCTTTTATAATTTTCAAAGCCAAATAATTGAAATACTTGGGAACATATTAACCATATCAAAGAAAGTAATCTAAATCCCTTCCTATTATATTTTCTAATTTATTTTATAGTTTGGTTTTTTATTTAGATGAATCGTCATTCACTAAGTCTTTAATTCTCTGTCCTAAACCTTTCCTAATTTATTTGTTTGGTTTCGCAAGAACTGATTATTTGAAATAACAGCAAATCTTTATGAAGTCTGATAAGAGTTTGATAAAACTGTAAACATGTGGAATATTACAATTTTCACTTTATTTATTCAATCAGTGGGGACTAGAATTTTACTTTATTTATTCTATCTGTAGGGTCTGATTTGGGTTTTTTTT